>JABAJY010008063.1:0-17762 GCA_017607575.1 Termitomyces sp. Mn162
TTATCCCTATTTTAGTCAGAAATAAAGAGTAAGTTGCATGTGGGAATATCAACAGAGTCATGTGACCATGTTTGGTTATATTTGGGAGTGGTTCAAGTTGGTTGAACCACATCTTGACCTTCAACCACCATCATGAAAGCTACTTCTCCTGCACAATGCTCTACTGTTGCTTCTCTCCTTGCTCAAGGGTATTCGCTGCATCAGATTGGGGCTAAAACTGGTCTAGGGAAGTCTACTATTGGGAGGATTGGTGGAGAGTTGGAGGTGGACAAGAAAAACCATCCTGGAGGCTGTCCAGCTAAGCTTACTCCACATGATAAACAGGCTATTGTTTGACAAATCTCAAGTGGGAGACTTGATACAGCCATTTAGGCCACCAATTTTATCAACAACATTATTTCCAACCCTGTCTCTCCTCAGACTGTCTGGAATGTGCTGAAGGAAGAGGGGTTTTGGTCTGCTACAAAGAGGAAAGTTCCTATACTCAAAGCTAGACATCAGCAACTATGACTTAAATGGGCTCAAGAGCATCAGAACTGGACTGTAGAGGATTGGAAAGGAGTGTTGTGGACAGATGAGACAAAAATTAACAGGATTGGGTCAGATGGAAAGCAGTATGTGTGGAAGCTATGAGGAGAAGGCATTTCAGACCAAACCACTACACCTACTGTGAAACATGGAGGAGGGAATAATCTCATGGTATGGGGCTGTATGGGTTGGAATGGGGTAGGAAAGCTAGTAGAGGTGGTGGGGATCATGAATGCAGAGCAGTAATGTAAAATTTTGGATGATGAAGCAAAAGAGAGCTTTGAAAAGTTGGAGATGGAGGAGGGTGCCTGCTACAATAGGACAATGACTCCAAACACAACTCTAACAGGGCTAACAAGTGTTTTGAAGACAACAACTTTGATGTCCTCTGATAACTAGCCCAATCCCCTGATCTTAACCCTATTGAACACCTCTGGGAGTACTTCAAGAAGCAGCTTAGGCAGTATGAAACACTTCCTCATGGTGTGCATGAATTGTGGGAGAGGGTTGCAAAGGAGTGGGATGGAATACCAGCAGAGGTATGCCAAAGACTGATAGAAAGCATGCCTAGAAGGATTCAAGCAGTTATCAAGGCAAATGGAGAACATACAAAGTACTAAATACCCATCTTTCAAAAAGTATAAAACATTGGGACAGTTCTTTGAGCCACTGTATCCATGTCCAAAGCCTTAACCAACCTAATGCTGATGCTAACAAACTTTGACCAACCAAACAAAAATCCTAACTGAACCATAATTCACTAACAGTCCAAGCCATAGACAGCTCCTCCCACACTACACATATCCATAATGTTAATATAATTTATTTGTCACTATGGTGTAATTAGTTATGTTGTTCTGTATCCTTTCTGTATTTTATTGGTTCAATCCTATGGTAAGATATTTTTTTTTCTGTTCCTAATACATCAGTGATGCATCAGTGTCACATTAAGGGTGCATTACTTCTGTACAGTACTTAATTTAAGTTACAGAGGATAATGCATTATATTTTTACTGTAATTACACAGGATCATGCATCACTTTGTTAGGATCATGTGTTGTGCTGAAGGTGCACACAAAGAAATGGGAGTGTGAAAAATGTCAGTTTGAAGAGGCAAGAAATCAGAAGCTGGTTGCTCAGGGGCTGAGCTCAAATGAACAGAAATGGACAGAGTGTCAGGGGACCACCATGGCTGGACCCTTGGATTGTTTCCTTTATTCTGAGCCTCTTGCTCATTGTAGACCTCCCATTTTTGGGGCACAAGTACTTTCAACCAGGGGCTATCTATTGGTTATATTTGTACATCATCATGTGCTGGGAGTCTGGAGATCAAGGCCATTTACAATGGATTTCCTCTTTTTGATTGGACTCTAGATTTGGCCATTGTTGGGCATTTTTTTCCAGAAGCTCTAGAGTAAATTTTCCAAACACTGGCATTGGGTATCCTGAGACTTGTTTTCTTTGGATCTCCCTCTGCCAGATGAGTAGCTAGAACTCTAGGACTTTTTGTAAATGCTGAATAGACTTTTCTCCCTCTGCCAGTCATTCAGCAAAACAGAGGCTCCAATACTTGGTAATGTAAATAGAAATAAGAGTACCAATACAGTCCCACATGAGTAATTCAAGCATTGTATTATTCAACCTAATAAAGAACTTGAATTTCTGAGCCTAATGACCAATTCAAGCAAAATCTTATAATGTTCCTGCAATAATTTTACCCAACTTGGTATATGGGTCTCATCCAGATATAAGATTATGTTCCCCTTACCTCATTGGAGCCCTGTGGGATTCCATTATAAGGTGAAGACATTCTTCCCTAACTTATCTTCTTACTACAGAATAATGTGTCATATATTATTGTTCATGCCATGAGTAAGCTAAAATTGTCCAATTAAGTAGTGCAGTATCAGAGCAATTATACCTATCAAGCAGCAGAAAATGCAAGCAAACTTATTAGTCCATTCAATCAGCCCAAACTCATTCATCACCACTTCCACTCATGTATCCATCCCCCCCCTATCCTCATCCCTTTCACTGTTCTTTATGATTGTAGTATTCTTTGTCATATTCACCATCACCATCATCCTCACATTGGCCCTCTTCACCATTATACTCCTCCTTGGCATCAACTCTTCCAATGCAAGTGTCTCCTTTAGATTCTGGTGTGTGATCTCTCTATTGTTAGTGGCATGCTGAATGGCAATGCTTAGTCTGTTGGGATTCCAACTGCCCTTCTTTGCACAGATTCTTTGGTGGGTGAACATTGTGAATGAGCTCTTCACAGCATGAGCATTCCTCTCAGGGTGGGCATGTGTCTTGATGATGTTTGTGTTGCAGAGGGTGTTCTTCATGGTATGAGTGCCTACCAGGCTGGCAATCCTCAGTTTAATATCAGTGCCTATCATGTTCAGGCTGGCTTACTTTGCACTGATGTTTTGGCTGATGCCTTGCTTTCAATATGGTCTCCTTTGGCTGCACTTCAAGATGCTAATTCTCTTTTTCTTTGTGTTCCTTTTCTTCATGTTAGTGTTCCTCATGCTTACCTCTACTGGGCCTCTGTCCTCAAACTCTCCTGCATGATTGTCCTTTCCATTGTGGTGCTTGGCTGCATGCTCTCAATCCAAGCTCTCTTGAGATGAGCAATGTCACTTTCAGGTGTTGGTGGTGGGGGAGGAGCTTTGCATTTGAGGTGAATCATGCCATTCCCTCCATAGTAAATTCTAGAATGTATGCAGGTTAGCAGATACATGGCAGTTACAAATATTACTTACTTGTTTCAGAAATCTAGTGTTTTGCATGCCCATAGATTGTCTGATGGATAAAACAGGTTTCAGATATTGTGGTAGAAGTCTTTGATTGACAATAGAGCATCTTGCATACCCCACTGAGTCATTGAACTCAGTGCATGTCAAAGCTGAAAGTATCATAACAATGAATAATATTACAACATTGTGATCTTACCTAGCATGCTGCATAGGCTATAATAGCAGGCATAATGCTTGGAATGTTGTAAATCATTGCAATTAGTTGTTTAGTCATGTGCTTCTCTGCCCTTTCAATATGAGATCTGAACAGCATGTGCTAGCACTTGAAGAAGCATATACATGAGCTATGTAATCTAAAGGATATAAATACATACATTGATAAGAAGTGGGCCTTGGCAGAGGCCACATAAAATGTTAGTACTCTTCTGGGTCCTGCTATCCATGTTATCATCAAGAAATTGTGATTTGTCATATATGAAAACAGGAAAATTGTGTACTGTAACCTGGATACTGCCATTGCATAATGAGAGAAGGAAACTGACAAAAGAATAGATTAGCCAAGTTGAGGAAAAGGCTGGTACTCACTCTGCATTATATTCCTTGTAGTACCAAGCAGAGCACAACAACAAACTAGTAACAATATGATTGAAGCCATGAGATGTTTTTTCTATGAGCAGAGGGTGTGCATTTGATAGTACAAGGCATTTAATTGATGGGTTCTAGAGGAGCCATATCGGATCATGAGCCACTTTATGTGTGTTGCCAGTTTGTGCAGTGGTCACAGCCATGATAAACTTCAACAGTATTATGAAACCAAATCTATGATATAAGTAAATCATGCACCACTTCTGCAAAATCCCTTATCAAGCTTTGATAGTAATGTTGATCATCCAATGCTGAGCAAAGTGTTTCTAGAGTTTTTTTGAGGTGTGGAGTCATTTGAATAATCTTTGTGAAAGCATTAAGGTGTAGAGTCTTCTTATCAATTGCATCACTATCCTTGCCAGTGATAGAAAAGTGTATATCATTAGCTTTTATATGCATATATATATTCCAGGAACCATGCACCCATTCTTGTCACTCATGTTGCTATCATTACCCATATCCTGATTGTTTATATTGGTATAGCTTGGGTCTAAAATTCTCCTATCTATTAGTTCATGTATAAAGATGGCATCAAACTGGAGGAATAGATCAACAAGGCAGGAAATCACCATTTCTGATTGATAGAATGGTTGTAAGGGTCCATTTTGACAAAACAGTTCAGTACAAGAATTTATAGGCAAGAGTACCATACAGCCATTTTCCTTTACAAGTTCTTGGGTTGATTCCAGCTGCCAAAGCAGCTACAAATGAGTCCCAATATTCTGAAGATGGTGCCTTTGCCTTGCACTGACTGATCTTGCTCTTGCTCTCAGCAGAATGAGTTGAAGGCCTCAAGATTCTTTGCTCCTCTTCATCAGTATCCAGGACATGTCTTGAAGGAGGAGCACAATGAGAAGAGGAGGGCATCAAGAGCAGTGGAGAAAGAGGAATGAAAGCACAGTGCAAATGCTGAAGTCACACTCACATGAATGTTGTCTCTTTTTCAAAGTTACTTTTTTTTTCATTTTGGCACAAACTACCAATAGATAAAATTGAATTTGACTTATAAAACTATGAGTATCTATGCACTGCATATGTGAGAAGAATGAATGCCAAAGGAAAGACTTGGGATATGTGTCTGTGATTGTTGTGACAAAGTCACAGTCACAAAAGCATCAATGTTGATTTCAATTCAAGTTAGTGTGAGCCGAGTTATCTGCATTCATAGGTCAGCTAATCTTGTCCAGACCACTGTTATTCCCATCTATTTACATTTGGATTTGTAAGCTATTGTACTGCCACATGTATAGTATATTTGTATGTAACTACTCTTCCATTTGCCCATCATATATTAGCATATGTATTGCAACCATTCTTTTGACAGCAGGCAGCAAGTCACTGCTTATCAGCATCAATGCCCACAACAGAAGCCTCTGAAATCTGGGCCTGGTCAGATCCCTCCCATAACCATGGTTGAGTCAAGGTATAAATCATTGACTGTGAGTTTAGTATCTCACCAATACTAGATGATAATACTGTTATTGATGCTCCACCAAGCCCTCTTTCAGACAATCTATTAGAGCTTGAATGTGAAATTTTATCCTCTCCTCTCCCTAAGAAGTGCATTCAAAAGACTCCACACCACCTGATAGATTTCCTGCCTTCAGGTCCACAATCTCTGCAGCAATTTTTCAAAGAATATTTCAAGTTAGAGGAGGTGCACAAGAGCAAGCAGCACCATGTAGAAGTATCTGAGCCCTTTAACTTACCATCTCCTCATCCCTAACCACTGGCCAAATTATTAGAAACTGAGCTCAATGAGATGGGTCTGTTCCATTACTATAGAGTTTCACCATCTCAAAGTCCTGATGAGGATATCACTATCTACCATGTTGCAGATGCACCTACATTTATGCCTGAAAACCTTGAGGTACAGGCTTTAGATCCTCTTTCTGTCTTTGGTCCTACTGCTAAAAAGATTGGAACACAAACAAATGAATCAAGCAGTCATTTCTTTCCTTTTCTTAATGCATGTGTCTTTTGCCTTATGACCTGCTTCTATTTCTCCAATAAGCTTACTCTTGCTACTCTGGATTGCTTGATTCAATCTGTCATACTAGCCCCAGATTTCAAGCCTCAACACTTTGAGGGTTTGAATGCAATTTAGGAGAACAGGTGACTTGATGACTTTTATGTACCAGATATAAGACCAGCTTGCTTCCCTCATGATTTTCTAGTGACAAATGGAGACAAGGATCTGTTAAACTTCCACTACCACTTACACACAGATCCTATTGATCTGAAAATAATTCACCACCTCTTGAAATTGATTTTTTTTTCATTGAGATCTTGTGGAAGTGCTCAAGTCAGGTATCCAAGATTATGCTGCAAAGAAGTTTCATTGGCATGGGTTCCAGCTCTTTTTGGAAACTCTTGAAAATGAACCAGAACAGTGAGTCTATGGAGAAGCTTATACCTCAAATTACTTTCTAAAGTTGGAAGAAACTATCACTTCAGTTGATGGCTGTGATCTTGAAACAGCTGTGGTTCCATTGATGCTCTATTCAGATTCAACTCAACTTGCAAACTTTGGTACAGCTTCACTATGGCCACATTATGCACAGTTTGGAAGCATGTCTAAATATATCTGAGGCAAAACAACTAGCTTTTTAGTACATCACATTGCATATTTGCCATCTGTCTGTTATTTTATTGCTTATTTTCCTTCTAGAAACTCATATTTCTCTTTTTTAGCTACCAGATCTTATTAAAGACAAGTATAATGAACTTTTTGGCACACCACCCACACCAGCAATCTTCACATTTCTTCATCAGGAACTCATCCAAGCTATATGGAAGCACCTACTTACAGAGGAATTTAAGAGAATCTATAAGGATGAGATTGCTTTTAAATGTGGTGATGGAAATATGTGGCACCTTTAGCCCCACTTTTTGACCTATTCAGCTGACTACAAAGAAAGGCATGTCTCATATAATATCATTTTCTTTGACTTGCAAGGATAACTCATAGACTCAAGGGTACTGGTTGCAGGAATAAAGGATATGGCAACTTGGTTGGATGTTACCTGCAGAATCATAAGATCACAAATATTGAAACTTGGAACCAGACTCTATGATTTGACTTGGTCATCCAAATTACAATCTGACAGTGTTGAGTAGCAGTTGCATACCAAGAAAGCAAGGAGAATGGTCTTTGAAAGAGGCTATGCAGTCAATGACAAGCCAATCAATAGGGTACTTGGTGAATCTCTTGTTCCTGTTGAGGTGAGAAATGTTATTGTGAATTTACACTGTAAACTTTATAATTTTATTAGAATGCCTTTTCACAAATTCTTTTGTCTCATGGACAAAACTACTTTGATCTTTTTGTTCATGATATTATGCATGAGTTTGAACTTGGTGTATGGAGAAGCATACTACACTTGATCTGGATGCTGTATACATATAATGCAGCATCAGTGGCAGGAATGGATCTCAGGTAATATATATTTTTCTTATTTGATACTTCAGAGATGTTGATCACTTATGCATGAAAGATTTCACCAGTATCACCTTTTGGGCAAGAAACAATCTGCAGATTATGAAATGATGTCTCTGCTATGAAAAGCATGGCTACAAGAGACTTTGAGGACTTGGTACAAGTATGTTACTATTTAAAATGGTAATTTTCTTTGTTCAATCTTTATACAATCAGGTTGCAGCACCATACTTTGAAGACCTGTTTCTCAAGACAAGTCAAGGCATTGATAACAGAATTCAAGATCTGATATTTATATCAGCATGTTGGCATGCTTCTGCTAAGATGCACTTGCATACAAAGTGGTCCTTGAATATCTTTTGTGGCATCACAACAACATTTAGTTAGCAGATCTGCAATTTTTCAAATGAGGTCTGCCCACTGTTTGATACTCAGGAGACACCCAAGAAAGCTACTGCATCTACATGCCAAAAAGCAGCTCAGGCAACTAAGAAGGCAGTTGAGAGCCTTCAACAAGCAAATCAAGAACAAAGAAGGAGAAGGAGAGAGTAACATCAACTGAAGTTTCACAGAAGAAATGTACCTTTAATATTGATACACCAAAGATGCACTCTATAGTGCATTATCCAATGTCAATTGAACAGTTTGGTACAACTGATTATTATTCTACACAGCTTGTATGTTGGATTATTCTCTTTGAGTGTGATTATCATAACTTATAATTATTAGGGCAAGCAAGAACACAAACATGTCAAGGCCTTTTATGACTGAACAAATAAGAACCAGTTTGAGAATTAGATAGCCCAGCATGAGTGGCAGGAGGCAAGATCAAGGGCAATTAAACAAGCTATCAATGATGTAGTTGAAAATGAGGAACTTCCAGAAACAAATACTGAAGACCATCATTATATATCTCAAAGACCAAATACATACCTATCAACCTTCTGAAATGGGCTAGGGATCATCAAGATGATTCTGCAATAAAGGTAATTCATAAAACTCTCAATATAACAAAAAAGACTCATAAATATATGCAGAATTTGGTATCAAAGCTCAGGGATCACTTGGTGACATGCCTTGTACTTGATACTGCAGAAATTACCAATGAACAGTGCAGCCAGGGGAATCCAAAGAGAACAAGTCTAAGGATCCCTGCTGCTTGGTGTGGCACATCAGTGGGCAGCAGAGGCATGGAAATGGCTGTATAGAGGACTGGAGCTACTCTTAACCTTAGGAAAGTGATTGATGAGGTAATACAGAAAGTCCTGTGGGTCTCCAGAGATTTCTGGAGGTCTGGAGCAAGCCCTGGAGACATTTAGCAAGCTGTGGAAGCATTGGAACAAGCTGCAGAGGTTGGAAATGGAAGTCTCCTGACATCACTCCCCTAAAGCATACAGCATCTCAATGTGCAGAGTATAAAAAGGTCTGGATTGCCTGGTCCACTGGAGAGATGGGATACATTCCTCAGATGGCATGTGGTGCATCTGGGTGCTTCTGATGAAACTTCCTGATAAGCCCTGGAGCATGCACATTCTTCCATGATTCCTAGGAGATGTTCTTGATTCTGTAACCTTTTCACTCCACTTTGTACTGTAGCTGTTGCCAGAATAGACAACTATCCAGGATCTCCTCCACCTCATACTCCTTGTTGTTGACCACTACCAGAAGTGGCAGGAGTGGCAGATGTTGCCCCAGAATAGGGTCTTTTGGGGCTGAAGACAACTTGACCACATTGAACACTGGATGGAGCTAGCACATTTCTCTGGGGAGCCAGAGTCAATAGGCTAGACACTCTACCTGTTGTTCCACTATAAAAGGTCCCAGTTAGTGGTGTGAGAGCTTTTTCAATGGTTGAGTAGTTGTAATATTAGAGGCATCCAGGTAGACTTGATCTCTGGACTGGTATTTGGGTATCTCTGGACTGGTATTTGGGTGCTACAGTCCTTCCATGGTCATAGTATTGTGCCATGTCATCCTTTGGCTTTATAAGAGCTGCCTGGGCCTCCTCCTATGACTTTGTCATCCAGTCCACAAACTTGTTTACTGCTTCATTCTCTGAGGGCTAGCTTAGGGTTCAAAACCCATGTGTGGGTGCTGTTCAGTGTCAAGGAAGAAGAGGGAGACTTGGGTGGACACATGGATGTGGTTGTTGTACTGGAACTCCACATCAGAGAGGAGTTTGTCCCAATCATCCTGGCATTTATTGCAGAAGAGGCAGAGGTACTGCTCCAACTCCTGGTTTACATGTTCTGTCTGGCTGTCAGACTGTGAGTGGTAGGTAGTGGAGGTGTGGAGCTTGATGCCCAGTAGTCAGTAGAGCTCTTTGGTGAAGTCCACTATAAACTGTGGGCTCCAATTGGAGATGTAGGCATTAGAGAGGCCATAGAGCTTCCAGACATTTCTCTGGTACAGGTTTGCAGTGCTCATGGCAGAGCAGGTGGTGTGAGTTGGAATAAAGTGCACTGGTTTGCCATACAGGTCTACTACTATTATGATGGCATTGTAACCATGGGCATTGAGGAGTTCTATAATGAAGTCCACAGAGGCAACACTCCATTGCTTTATAGGGATGGGTAGAGGATATAGCTGTCCAGAGGGGAGGCAGCACTGAGGCTTGGTCTGGAGGCACAGGTTGCATGTACTAGTGTAGGGCCCAATATAGCAGGACATCTGGGGCCACCAGTAATTCTAAGAAACCAGCTCCAGCCTTTTCCATTATCCAGGCTGCCCAGCAATCTGGGAGTTGTGGTGTTGCTCTACAATCCTCCAGCAGAGCTCTGGAATATTGGGCACATAGATACAATTCCAAAAAGTCAAGATCCCATCTTGGAGGGCCCATTTGTCTGCACAGACCAATTTGGCACCTGTGATACACCCCAATTTCAATGCCCTGGCTGCCTGAGCAACAAGTTCTTCCTACTAACCATGCTGGTTGCCCCACCAGATGTCCCAGAGAATGTCTACCTCTGCTCTCTTAATGGCTAGATCTTCTATGGCTTGGATTGCAAACAATTTGTGCTGGAGGAGCACAATGTTGCTATTGTCCTCCCCTCCAGTGCTGTTGTCCTCCCCTCCAGTGCTGTGGTCCACTCTCTGAGACAGGGCATCTAGTTTTCTCATGCTATGGCTGGGCTTGTGGTGTAGTGAGAAGTCAAAGTTGGCTAGGTAGAGAGAACACTGGGTTTATCAGCAATTGAATTTCTTGGCTGTCTAGAAATACTCAAGCTTCTTGTGATCTGTCCAGACTTCAAAATTATACTATGCACCTTCTAGGAAATGCCGCCATTCCTCAAACAACCAGATGATGGCCAGCATCTCCTTCTTGTGGATCTCATAGTTATGCTCTATCATGTTCAGGCTCTTGGAGTAGAAGGCCACTAGATGTCACTTCTCATTTTCTAGAGACTAATGCAAGAGAACTGCCCCAGTGGCAAAGTCAGAGCTGTCAGCTTTGACTTGGAAGGGAGAGTTGTTGTCCAGAAAGAGGAGAACAGGTCTGGAGGTAACTGCATGCTTGAGAGTGCTGAATGCCATCTGCTCTGGAGACTCCCAGCTTCATGTGACATCCTTCCTAGTGAGGTCAAATAGTGGGTGGGCATGATGCAAGAAGTCCTGGATGAACCTCTGGTAGAAGTTTGCAAAGCCTAGGAAGGCCTGCACCTCCTTCTTATTCTTGGGCTCCAGCTATTCCACAACACCTGCCACCTTCACTGGATCCATTTCCACCATTTTGTGTGAGATAATCAGGCTCAAATACTTGATCTGGATCTGTTCACCACTTCTCTGGTTGAAGTATAGCTAGTGCTGGCAGAGATGTTCCAAAACAAGGCATGTGATCTAGCAGTGCTCTTCCAGCATTTTGGTATAGATGAGGATGGCATTGAGGTATATGCACACTACACCTTTGGCAATGAAGTCTTGGAAAATGTCATTCATTATTGTCTGGAAGGTGGCTAGGCTATTGGTAAGTCTGAAGAATATGATAAGAGATTCAAACAATCCCTGATTGGTCAGGAAGGCAGCCTTCCACTTGTCTCCCTCCTAGATGTGCACATTGTTGTAGCTCCACTAGACATCCAGTTTGGTGAAGTACCATGCATTCCAGAGGTTGTTGATGAGCTCAAAGATGAGGGGGAGGGGGTAGCAGTCCTTCACAGTCATGGCATTGAGAACTCAGTAGTCCTGGACCAGTTGAAGCAAGCCATCTTTCTTTTTGATGAAGAACACTAGAGAAGCTATCAAAGATTTTGGGGAGTGTATGCAACTGGAGTCTAGATTCTCTTGCAGGAAGGTGTCAAGTTTGTCCTGCTTCTTAGGCACTAGTGGGTAGACCTTATAGCTGGAGGGTGTGGAGTCTGGCAATAGTTTGATGGCATGGTCCCACTGCTTGCACTCTGAGAGTGAGTCAAATGAGGCCTTGGAGAACACATCCTCAAATGCATGGAAGTAGAGGGGTATGATGTCTCAGAACTCCCTGGGCATGGAGTTAGCAGCAAATGCTTAAGCCAGTTGCTGGGATGTGGTCTGGCTCACCCAAATCTCTGCAATAGAGGGCAGCAAATGTAAGGTGGTGGCATAAATACAGTCCTCCACCTCTACTGCTTTGTCTGGGAACTCTAAGTCAAATGTGCCTCCAAATTTCCCTCCACATTCCTCCTCTAGGGCTCTGCTGCCACTCCAGTCATCCTCATAGAGGGCCTCATTATGGGGGAATGCCAGGGATGAGGGATCCAGGAGGTCTAGGTTGGAGAAGAGAAAAGGGCCAGTACAGCATGCATGGATGGCTATGCACTCTCAAACTTGAGCCTGGCATTTTTCCCTGGCCTCCATAGCACAGGCAGAGCACCTCCAAGGGCACTGACTCATTGTCACTTCATATCTGGCCCAATCTACTTTGAAATTGTGCTCTTGGAGCCATGTGAAACCAAGGATCATGTTCTATTTGCCCAAACTGGTAACAGCAAAGACTGCATGCTCTGCATGGTTTCAATAGCAGAGAACAAGGTCAACCACAGAGCTGATAGCACCTGCTTTGTTGTGCATTCCATCAATGTTGAAGACCAGTATGAGCTTGGGAAGTGGCTGTATAGTCAGGCTGTGGCACTTGACAAACTCTGAGTCCAGAAACAGTCTCATTGCTCTGCTATCTAGGAGAGTAGTGACTCTACAAGCTTGCTAGGTGTCTGTGGTTTTGATCTCTATGTCAAGGCATAGGAAGCTGGTAGATGGGCTTGAAGCCACCACATACTGTTGGGGCATTTGGCATGCTCAGGCAGAGCAGCACTGGTGGACCCTAGCTGGTGTCGAGGAACTTGGCTGGAGCTCCAAAGTTGGTATTTGTATGTCTGGAGAGGAAAGTTAAGGTTCTTCTGTCTTAGAATGAGGGGCATTAGAAAAGGTGATTTCATTTTCTATTGACAGACATAAGAACCTGTTAGTACCCAGCAATGGAGGCATACACCTTATCCATCACTTGACTAAAAATTCTCCTTCAGTTTTGGGGGTAATGCACAAGTGCTGATCTCTTCTGGAGTCAACTTTGGCACCAACTCATCTGGAAATAAAGCTCTAGTAATGTCCTTTGCAGCCAGCAATTGCAGAAGGAGTTCCTTCTGCTTCACTATACAGAGGTAACATACCTCCAGACTCAAGGAACAGTGTTGTGTGAAGTGCCCAGGCTTCTGACATCTCCAGCACAATAGTGGCACAGTGCAGAGCTGTTAGGCTGCATCCATTGTTAGGTTCTGCTGACTATGGGAGCTCAGCTACACTGGGCAAGTCCTTACTAGGTGGACACAATGTCCTGTGCTTATAATCTAGCATTCCAGGGTTGGTGCTGACCAGAGGGACTTGCAAAGGAAAGCCAAGGGAAGTGGTTCAAGTAAGTCTGGAGTGGTCCAGGGAAGTCTAAGACCAAGTATGTTAAATGTTAAGCTTGGGCAGGCATCAGGAACAAGACCATAGGTGTGCAAATAGACTGTGAGGCAAGTAGAGGCTTTGCAGATGATGGGAGCAGAGCCAGAGTTTGATGGGGGATCAATCAAGACTTAATGGGTTCTGGGGCCAAGTGATGGATGGGGTCCAGAGTTGTTGTAAGAATGTTTAGGGATTGTAGTGTGTGCATGGAGTTTGTACTGACATCAGAGATGAAAAGAACTTAGAGAAACAAAGAAGCTAGAGACAATCAAGACAAAATGAAGGTGAGACAAGATGAGACTGAGAGAAAAGATAGATTTGAGACTAAAATAGAAATAGAGACAGGAGAAATATGAGATACAAGTAACCAGTTAATGTAATATCAAGACTAGAGTACAGAGTGCTACTCTACAGATTATACACTGACTACTGGAGAGCTCTGGGGGGCAGTGGGTGTGGCAGCAGAGCTCAACAGAGCTGTGCAGAGTTGATGAGTGTTGGTTGCAATTGAGGGGCAGGCTACAGCAATATTCTGATGGGATCAGATGGGGACATGAGTTATTCTGGGATTGTTGTGATGCTCTGGAGGAGGTCAGGTGAGTCAGGGTAATGAGCCAGAGATGCACAATGGGGTCAGGAATGGTGAGGGAGGTTTCAGAGGCTCAGGAAAGTCAAGGGAAGTGTTGATGGCTGTGGAGAAGGTTGTCAGAGTTAGCCAGAGGGCCATTGGAGTTTGCTGGAGAAGCATTGGAGTTACCTAGGGTGGCCACAGAGGGTGTTCAATGGTTGGGGGTTTTGATGAGGCATTGGGGGAGGGACTCTGGAGAAGCAAGCAGGCTGGGAACAATGTTGGGGGTCCAGGGAGTGGGTCATGACATCCATGTCTCTAGGGATGCCTGACAGCAGGGGACACAGCACAGAGATGGCTGGAGTGGGAGCAAGCATTGGGCAAGCAGGTGCAGAGTTGCATTAGTTGTACCTAGTTTTCTAGGTGTAGCAGGTGGGTCCAGGCTTTGTTCTGTGGAGCTGGAGCCTCTGAGGGGGTATCTGAGTTGGCAGGCTGTGACATAGAACTCTGCAATGCTTAATCCTGGTGGGAAAGTGACAAATAGAGGCTCAGAGGTTCTGTGCAGCTATGGGGGGCTTCCAGACCAGTCTTTGGAGACTTGTTCTGCTGTAAAAGCACCCTCCTGGAGCAGCAGCTCAGAGTCACACAGCTAGCAGAGGGGGATCCAAAGTATATTAGCAAGTAGACAATGATACAACATTAACTAATCACCTAGCAGAGGGGAATCCAAAGAGAACAAGTCTAAGGATCCCCACTGCTTGGTGCAGCACACAGGTGGTGGAGGTGTGGGAATGGCTGTATAGAGGACCAGAACTACTCCTAACTCTAGGAAAGTGATTGATGAGGTAATATGAAAAGTCCTGCAGGACTCTGGAGATCTCTGGAGGTCTGGAGCAAGCCCCAGGGACATTGAGCAAGCTGCAGAGGTGTTGGAAGAAGTTGCAGAGGTTGGAAATGGAAGTCTCCTAACACACACATATTGGTATTTTTTGAGCAGTCAAAATCTTCCATGCTCTAGCATGCCTCAAATTGAATTTCTATGGGGCCAATGGTATGGATTGGATTATAAGGTCCAGTCATAATTTTTAGTAAAGTGCATGCACCAAGTTGGGTTCATAGATGGAGATGATGCTTATGGATTTGCTAATCCTGGTGATGAACTTTGAGCTGTTCATCTCATTCCCCATTTTGGAGGACCTTGGATTGATTACTTTTTGAGTTCTATGGCATGGCAGGAAGATGCAGGAAATTTGGACTATGAATGATACTATGTGAATATGTAGGTGTTTTTATTGAGAACTAATTTTTATACTCAATCTTTCCAGGTTTGTTGATAGAGACATGTTTGTGTGATTCACAGGTGGTGGGATTTGACATCATGCAACACAAGAATCAACCCAGTCAGTGCTTATTCAGACAGAGAAAGGATTTCTTGATGTAACAGCTGATATGGATGACAAAGCCTAGGCCATGAAATCAGACCATAGTGAAAAAGATGAATCAAATGATACAGAAAGCAATCAAGGAAACCCTTATGAAGAGGAAGAAGAAACTCTAGCCAAGGATAATTTGCTGGATAGTGATGAAGGAAGTGGTGATGAATATGAAGATGACCTTTTCAACAAGTCTCTTGGATATGGTAATCTATAGTGTCTAGCTTGTGATTCTATGCATAGTTTTTCAATCCAATTTGTTTGCAGAAAATGTTATCCTATACAATGCCAGACTTTATCTTGTATCTTGTATCCAGGTTGGGAGGAAAATACATGGACAGAGTAAGTTTTCTTGTTATTAACACTAGACACAATAAGTTGAGATTGGATCTGCATAATGAGTGAGGGATTGTGATGACTTGTATTTGAAAGGTCCACTAATGCTAAGCCATATTGTTTCTCAATATATCAATATATCATCCTCAAATAATCCTTGCTTGAAACTTATTTATAAGGAAAATAATCTCTGAGGATTGCAACTATGGACCATTCTGGGATATCCTTTATATTATTTGAAAGTGGTCACTAAGACATTCCCTTACAAGGTCAGCCTACCCTTGACTTAGTACTGCATTCCCTCAGAAAGTCAACTTGCCCTGGGATCAACATTGGTTCTCTTACAAGGTCAGCCTACTCTTGGACCAGTATTGGATTCCCACACAAGGTCAGCCTACCCTGGGACCAATATTGGATTACTTTAGAAAGTCAGGCTACTCATGGACCAACATTAGATTGCCTTAGGAAGTCAATCTACTCTGGGACCCACATTGAATTCCAATTTCTGAGTTATATAGCATTGTAAGTCACAAATAACACTTATTTTAGATGATTTACTAACTCTAAATCTGGCTAAACATTGAAATGGTAAGTCATACTTCTATTGACTAATATATCTAATTAAGAAACAATAATTCTGATTTCCCTTTCCAACAGAATCAAGGTCATATTTGAGCAAGGAAATAATCATCTTGCTGATGGTTGTGTGATTGACCCACAGCCTTCAGAGGTTGCCCTTATACAGAGGCAAAACAGGAGGACAAATTGGTGAGGGTGCATGTAAAGGATTATGAGGTAGAGAATTGGATTAGCCAGAGTCAGTGTTTTTATAGATGCAGAAAGGTGTAAGGGCAACCTCTGGAGGCTGTGGGTCAATCACACAACTGGCAGAGGGAGATCCAAAGTCTATTTAGTATCTACAAGAAGTTCTAGCATTCTAGCTACTCACCTGGCAGAGGGAGATCCAAAGAGAACAAGTCTGAGGATCCCCAATGCCAGTGTTCAGAAAATTTACTGGAAGTCACATGACCCAAGCACATACATCACAGGGGCAACACTTGTCTGAATTATGGACAGAGAACCAGTGCAACCTGAGGGCTGAAACTAGGACCGATAGATAGGGAAAGGGAAGGAGAATAAAGGAAACTGTGATGGAGAGGATCTGACAGGAACTGGAGGAGGAGAAGGGGAAACAAGTGGGATGTCCCCTGACAAAAGGAAGTTACTAGAATAACAAGTAGGTATATGTGAATTAGAACAATGAAGAAAATTTAGGAAAATGATTATATGTGTTTGAAACTAGGGTAGAGTGCAAATTAGAAGAAGATGAAAAAAGATGAGAGGGAAGGTCATGAATAGGAAGGAGGTTCTGATGGTGTTACCCTGTGGGTCAACTCAAGAGTCTAGGCCTAGTGCTGGTATTGAATTGTGATGAAGTTGTGTTGATGGGAGAAACAGATCCATCAGTATTGTTTGTCAGCAAGGTAAATCTGGATAACTGGAGGGATCAAATGATAAAATCACCCCCAATGGATCAATATAACAGAGGCAGAATAATATGAGATGTCAAGACTGGAGAAAAGACTGAATCTAGAGTTGAGTTGTTCCTACAGCTCAGTACTGGTGCAGCAAACCAAGAAGGATGGCCATAATCTGCCAGCCTGGCACAGTGAACCTATCTAGAGACTAGACACAACAAATAATGAAATCCCTCAGTGTCATCCACAAGATGGAGGAAACAACTGTCATATTATGTGTACCTAGAGACAACAATTAATGAAACTATATAGTATGCATCAGTAACAGTGTAAGGTAATGAAACTATATGACTTACTTCCTCAGTGCCATCCACAGGATGGAGGATACAACTGAGGGACTTATGTGACAGACACACAACATAACAATGTAAAACATATGAGCATGAAGGAGGTGACAAAGAGAGCTACACTGCTGGCACTCAATTGTGTTTCCTTGGGAAAAAATCAAAAGGAAATCTATTATGCCATTTCATATGTGACAATTTCTGATGGAAAAAGTCTTTGAACAAAGGAAATATGCCTTTTTCTATAGTAAAAAGCTAGCCAAGAAACAGATGACAGGTTTCTTTGACTCTTTTTCCATTAGAAACATTT
>JABAJY010008064.1:0-17739 GCA_017607575.1 Termitomyces sp. Mn162
AAGGGTCGCCAGTTCAAAAAATATCCTATATCTCGAATCTACACTGAATCATACAACGTCAAAAGACACTGCCTTATTATAAGGTTCGGCCTGGGAAACTGAGATTATAATTAGACCCCTGCAACATGCTTTAAAACTGACAGATCATCGATTAACGCTTGAACATCCTTTCGGGCTCTACACCACTGCTGTCGATCTCAGATCGACCTACGGAAAGTCTCTGAAACAGGGAATAAGACGCCAGTTGCTTACAGTCGAGAACCAGCCTGACAAGGAGCTCTAGGGCGACTACTGTATTTACTTCAACATTGATCGGATACTGCCGCTCAACCTCGCCATGGCGCGTACTGCTGGGATAAATCCAAAACACCCTGGAACGAGGCCGACATGGAGAGGAGATGTAGTTGTTGCGAAGGAAAAGGAATGGCCGGAGCCGGTCATATGGACTGAGGTGGGGGCAAATCACATGGACTGGCTTAATGTCAGTAAAGGCGCGAAGGAGTTAATTGATCGGTTCATTCCGAGGTGGTATAAATCCGAAGATTGGGAAGGGCTTGTTGACTTTGAGAGAGATTCAGAGAGATCGTTAAGGAATAGTGAGTGGTGTTTTGATATCCTTCAAGCTCAAGTTGAGATTGAGAAATGTATGGACACTTGATATAGTGTCTGACCCCCGGATCAGCTTGATCGAAGCAGCACTTGGAAGTAGATCACCCTCAGAGTTTTTTGGTGACTAGGACAATTTCATATGGATACTGTTGTAGCATTGATCCAGACAATCTCAGAACGAAAGAAGCGGTTTATTGATAAACTTGTGAAACGTAGTAGGTCTTCTATGGCAAGAGGAGGGCTTGGATACTGATTCTATCTGATTTGCGATTAGGGGATCAACAGGTCGCTCGTGAAGCCTCTTGGAAATGCGTGACTTGTGGATTAAATGGTGAAGTCGACTTGCGAGTCTGTTCTGGATGTCAGAAAGTCAAGTATTGCTCAAGGGAGTGCCAGAAGGTTAATTGGAAACGCCACAAGAATGAGTGTAAGAAGGAAACTGGCGATTATGGAACGGCGCATCCATTTTGGGCACCTATTATAATATTAATATTAATATTTACTGTAGTATCATATGTGGTAGTGTCAGTTACCTGATCAATGTATCTACAAATATGTAAGGCAGACTTGCCTTACTTTTGTACATACATGTAGCCAACCCCAATTGATGGTTTTGGCTTGCATGCCGTGCGCTGTGAGTGCAAGTCCTGTAATGGCAATGTTACATTTTTTAAAGTCAAACAAGCTTTGACTCATGCTACAGAGGAAACCATACCAAACTTCCATAAGAAGTTCATTCCATCGAACATTGCAAATTTAATGTTTAAACCTTTCTGATAAGGTACTATTATGCCCATGCAAGATGGAGCCTGGGCCATTGGCTGAGCATTCCACTGATGGAGTAATGTCTGTTGCTTCTGGAGTATTGTAACTGGGAGCTTTTTATATCATTTATAAAATAATATTATACATGTTCATCACATGTCTGCCTAGACACATATTGGATTAATTTGAAGCCTTTGACTGAGTGTGGGAGGCAAGGGGAGAGAGTAAGAGAGAAAACTGCGAAATAAGTGCAACTAGGAAGATTTTGATGATAGGAAGCTTAGTAAGGGGGGGCCATGCATTGCAGGAAAGAATGAGATTTCTTGAATTCTGAGAAGTCCCAGTTCCAAGAGAGAGGGCCAAAAACTCAAGCCAGAGATGTGTAGTGGTACAGTGCTGGAGATTAAAAAGGGACAGGATGAGTGTTGGCCATGTGGAGCAGAGAAAACAGGTGAAGAATCCTTGCCCGATCATTCTCTATGTACAGCTGCACCAACATTTCAGTAGCTAAATTGTGTGGTCAAAATACCCACATTGCTGCTGCAAATGCTGCACCCTGGCAAAAGCTGTGCCCTGCATACAAGTGAGGGTTGATCCTTGCTTTTGACAGCACTATACATATGGTTTTGACAAAGTATGTGCATGAGAGAGCTTGTCACAACCCTCCATGGTCTCTTGTCCCATCCCTGACTCCCTCTCCTAACTGCCCTGCCTGATCATCTGATCCCACCATCACACCTGAATCCATCAAGTTCTGCATCAATGACCTTCCTCATTTAGGCAGAAGTGCCCCATGAACCCCTTGGACCTGGTGCACACCCATCTGAGATCCTCCAGTGACACCACCAACCTGTCAAGGGACTGCTCATACCAGACCTTCTGATTTTTTCCTTTACTCTGAGCCTGCCATTCATTGTTGACCTCCCATCTTCTGGTCACAAGTACTTCAGCCCCAGGCTATCCTTTGTACATGGTCATGTGCTGTGAGTCTGTAGATCAAGGCTTTACAATGGATTTCTGTTTTTGGATTGGATTCCAGATTTGGTTGTTGTTGAATGTTTTTTTTCAGAAGCTCTAGGGTGAATTTTTTGAACACTGGCATCAAGAATCCTTAGACTTGTTCTCTTTTGATCTCCCTCTGCCAGTTGTGTGACTGAGCCACAGCCTCCAGAGGTCACCCTTACAGCAGAACAAGTCTCTAGATTCAGTCTTGAAGCCCCCTTTTTGACTGCTCAAGTTTTCTGTTTGGTTTTTCAAGAGGTCTCTCCCCCAGCAGCATCTTGCTACTCTCTGTGCTCCTCTTATGACCAACCAACCCCTCCAACACCTCTCCCTGATGCTTCAAGCCCCCAGGACAATGCCTGGAGTTGTTTGTTGCCCCTAGAGACATAGGTTCAACTTACTCAAGCTTCCCTTACCTCCCACACAGCCAAACTTACTAGACTATGTAAAACCACTGAAGCTATGTCCCTCTCCCTCCAGGCCCTCCTGGAATGCTTCCCTCTTGCTCCTACTCCTCCCCTGGAACCCCTAGCAGCTGTAAGAAGGTTCTCTTCTGTGCCTAGCTCAGGGTTTTCAGCTCCTCAATCCAAACTTCCTCACCAGATGCTCCCTCATGTATTTGATGGAGACTGTAAAGCGGGGGAATGTTTTCCTCAATCCTGTATCACCTATAACCAGTTGAGCAGTGGAACCTTCACCTCCAATGCTCTGAAAATCACCTGAGTCCTTTTTTACATGAACTGCAGTCAATGAACTTGCAGGTATTCCATGGAATTTTATGCCTTATGAACACATTCAGAAGTCCATAGATGGCATTCTGGACTACAAGGCCTACAATGTATTATACAAAGATGTTAGGTGTTTATGGGAACAGAATCCTCTTGGTAATCTCACATTCTATAATCTTGCAAACACTATCCTTGAAATTGATATCAATGTTCATCAGTGCCATGTGGCTCATCCTGGGTCTAAACAACCTACTTTGTCTTCATGTCAACAGACCCCATCTGACAATTTGGTCTGGTGCCACACCTGCTACTCCTATGTCTTCAGCTCCTATGTCAGATTCTTCCTCTATCCAATGCTGTATCACACATGAAGATCATACCTCAAATCCTCCTTGGGCAAATGTTGCATTACCAGATCCTGTGATGGCACAAGTACTTACTCCACAACCTTTTGTACTTGACAATGTTGATAACTCTGTACTCCCAATGATTATTGAAAACAATGAGAATGACATTGTTTTTCACTTGTATAATTCTCCATGCAACACATCTGGTCTGCCTCCCTACTTAGCTTTTGTGAGCTTGGTGGATCCTGTTGTCCTGGCATCAGTATCTTTGAGATTCAATTCCATCCTGGACTCAGGTTGCATAATGCACATCATTTGAGATAAATGGTGTTTTTGGACCTATGACACATCACTTGTGGTGCCTGTTGGAACTGCAAACTGTGGTAATCTCACTCCTTTGGCATGTCACAAATGTTGATTTTGCACACATGTTGATGGGAATAATGTTACCCTCATTCTGGTGAATTGTCTACATGCTCCAAACATTCCTATAAATCTCCTTTCTGTGGGTTCAATGGTTGAGTGTGGCATGGATGTTCATTTCACAAAGGATGCAACTTTTATCTTCTTCCTTGATTCCTCAGAATGTTTTTGGTTAAAATTGTTGACTGCAACCAGACATAACTGACTCTCTTTTCTGCATTGTGATTTTGTACTTCCTGAAAGTTATTTGCCTATATCTTTCCCTGCAATTTTGACTCCTCCTGTGTCTTTCTCTAGGATTTCACTCACTCCACAACTTTGGCATTGTCAACTGGAACACCCTGCTCAGGATACAACTAAAGCAGTTCTTACTAAGGACTGTGTTTTTAGGGTTGAGTATGATGGTCATTTCAATAACAATCATGGTATCCTGTGTATTGCCAGTAAACAACCAGCTTGCTTGTTTGACAATCACCAACAATGATATGCCAGCCTCAAAACTGAGGACTGGTGAAAGTACTAAAAGAATAAAAAGGATTCTATATACCAAAATGGCTGAAAACTGTGAGCCAAACATCAAAGACTGTAGATGTGAAAAGACATACCTTAAAAAAACTAAGTACTACCACCCATGCAACACTAAAGATGATTGAACCAAAGCAGACATGTAAGAATTGCAGCAATCAAAAGAGATCATATGCTGACAAAGAGCTGATTCCATGGCAGTGCTTAGGACAAGACAGCATTCCTGAATCATAGTCTGAGATCAGGCATCACAACCAGCAAACTTCTGGATGATTTCCAACATTCCACTGATTAACACCCTAAAACAACATGTTTATCTAGTCTTTCAAAGCACCATTAAGTCCTGAACAACCACGAACAATGGCACAAACAGGTAGGCAAGAAGGAAAGTGATTAGGAAGAAAAAAAAAAAACTGTGAGCCATCACATGGGTAAATTGGCCAAAAAGCTGTGGGTAGACAGAATGACACAGAAGAGATGACATGGAGACCAATTTTCATATAATTGATACCATGCAGAGCACAATGGTCTGTGCACAAATGGTGGGGTATAAAAGGGATAGAATTTTGAGGAGGAGGGCAAGAAGGCTAGTTACCATGGCTCAGAGACACCCCAGGGAGCAGTTCTCTTAGGCTTACAAGTATTAGTTGCTTTTTGATTAGCTGATACACTACTGTGCCCATCCTTCTGTGCAAGATCATCTCAATCATTTGAATAAAATTATAAACTATCAATACTATTTTCATTCTAAATGGGATTTTACATGTAACTAAGCCCTTGAACAGCTGTGAATAGAAAGTTTGATCAGTTGATCAGATCAATTGATGGCATCAAACTTACATTTTGCATCAACACCATGCAGATAAAATATGTGACTTACTTCACATGGATTCTTGCAGACCATTTCCCACTCAATTTGCCCATGTAAAATCAAATCATTCACTCTATTCTTAATGGTTTCTTGAATTATAGAGATACTGCTCTTCTGTCTGCAAAGCATCAGGCTACTAAGCACTTCAAGCTAGAGTTGAAGTTGGCTAACAAGGTAAAGGCTGTTAGATGTGATGGTGCAAAATAGTTTATTGTGGGTGTTTCAGGTTCTGCTGACTATGGGGGCTCAGCTTAACTAGGTGAGTCCTTACTAGGCAGACACAATGTCCTGTGCTTATAACCTAGCACTCTGGGGATGGTTTGGACTTCTGATACTTGCAAGGAGAAGCTAGGGGGAGCAGTCCAAGCAAGTCCAAGGTGGTCCAGGGAAGTCTAAGACCAAGTATATTGAATGTTGGGCTTGGGCAGGCATCAGGTACAAGTCCATAAGTGAGTGTGTGGGCTGCAAGATAAGTGAAGGCTTTGTGAGTGATGGGAACAGAACCAGAGCTTGATGGGGGATCAATTAAATGTGATGAGTTCTGGGGCCAAGCATAGGGCAAGGTCCAGAGTTATCATATGAATGTTTGAAGGGTCATAGTGTGTGTGTGGAGTTTATAATGATATCAGAGTTGAAAGGAGCTTATTAATAATAAAGGAAACAGAGACAGATGACATGAGACAAAGTCAAGACAAGACAGAACTGAGAAAGAGATAGATTTGAGACTAAAGATAGAAAACAGAAATGAGACCAGGAAAAGTAACAGAAAGAAACACAAGACATAGGTAACCAAGTAAAGCAATATCAAGACTAGAGCATGGGATGTTACTCTATGACTTATATACTAACTACTGGGACAGCTCCAGAGATAGTGGGTCTGGCAGCAGGGCTCATTGGGGTCATGCAGAGTTGATGGGTGTTGGTTACAATCAGTGGGTGGGCCATAGTGATATATTAATGGGATCAGATGGGAATGTGGGCTGTCCCACAGTTGTCAGGGAGTTTTGGAGTGGTCATGTAGGTTGCAGGAGTGGTTTAGTGATGCACACCTGGGCCAGGACAAGTGTTGGAGAGGCTTGTATACTAACTACTGGGACAGCTCCAGAGATAGTGGGTCTGGCAGCAGGGCTCATTGGGGTCATGCAGTGTTGATGGGTGTTGGTTACAATCAGTGGGTGGGCCATGGTGATATATTAATGGGATCAGATGGGAATGTGGGCTGCCCCACAGTTGTCAGGGAGCTTTGGAGTGGTCATGTAGGTTGCAGGAGTGGTTTAGTGGTGCACACCTGGGCTAGGAGAAGTGTTGGAGAGGCTTGGGGGCCTTGCAAGAGAGAGAGGGAGCTGAGAAGGCCCATAGGAGATGTGCTGGGGTTTGCCAGGAGGTCATTGGGGTTTGCTGAGAAAGTGTCAGAGTTAGCTGGGATGGGTGCCATGGGTTAAAAAAGGCTGGGGTGAGTTGGGGGGCTGTTGGGGGAAGCTCTGAGGAGGTGGGGTGACCTGAAGGAGAGGTTCAGAGGTCTGGAAATGGGTCATGACAGGTGCTCTTTGTGATCATCTGGATGCATCTGGTATCATTCTCTAGTCTACTGCTGCCTATGCTCATCAACAGAATGGGAAGGCAGAGAGGTACATTTGTACTATAGAAGATATGGCACAATCTCTCATGGCTGAATCTGGACTACCTTTGTCTTTTCTTGGTGATGCTGTTCTGACAGCACAATATCTCAGGAATTGTATGCCCACTTCAGCTCTCGCAGCACTGACAATACCTTTCAAATGTGTTGAGGGTAAAAAGCCTGACATACCACCTTCAGGTATGCATTGCCAGTGCTTTGTCCTTCACCAGTCAGAAACTTATCAGAAGGGAGCTACTAAACATTTTGAGACAATGCTCATTGGATATGAAGAAGGTTGATTGGGTTGGCAAGTTCATGATTTGAACAGGGAATATTATTTGTTTCATGATGCTATCTTCAATGAAACTATTTGTGGTTGATTGCATCCCCATTCTTTATCTCAACTTTGTTCTGTATCACCTCTGCATCTATTGACCTCCCCAGAGTACAGTACTGTCTTGTCCATCTTCAATGACCCCAGTTGATTTGTTGTTGGGTTCTACATCAACTACCATTCCTGTGCTTAACTCTCTTGACACATCCTCATCATCCCTGGTACCTACTAGTCCTATGGATTGTTCTTGTCAGAATATCAAATTGACTGGTGCTGTTTGGGCTTTCCTTGATGAGGTTACTGCTAGAAATGAACAACTTGTTGGGCAAATTGTCAGGCTCATCTAGGTTTACACCATAGTCTTGCAGCTATGCTTGATATCAACAATCTCTCAGCTACTGCAAATTTTGGTTGTGGAATGTCTGATCTTGTAGAGTGTTTACTGATTAATGACTTGAAGGCGTATGCAACATATGGTCCAGATACTCCATGTTTGAAAACTCCTAAAACTTACAATTTTAACAAACCTCCCAAAGATTATTATGAAGCAACTCATAGAAGTAATGCAGCAGTAGGGTGGGCAGTAATGGAATGTGAGGTAGAAATTCTAGTTCAACAGAAGGTGTTTGTACCAGCTACTCTTCCTCCAGGCAGAAAGGCAATTGGGGTACAATGGGTATATGCATAAAAGTTGGATTGATCATTTTGGGATGGAAAAGACTAGGTTAGTGACACAGAGTTTTAGTCAAGATTCAGAGACTGTAAGGGCAACCTCTGGAGGCTGTGGCTCAATCACACAACTGGCAAAGGGAGATCCAAAGTCTATTCAGTACTGTATAGTGTCTACTGAGATAACTACTCATCTGGCAAAGGGAGATCCAAAGAGAACAAGTCTGGGGATTTCCTAGGCCAGGTGTGATGCTTTACTGGCTTCAGAAGTGTGAGAAGCAACTGTACAGTATGACAGAGAAAAAAAAACAAAAGTGATGTGTCAGCAATTGGTCAGCAGTTACATAAGCAGGTGGCAGTGTCAAAGGGGCCAAACTTGTCTAAATTATTGACAGAGAACCAGTGAAGCCTGAGGGCTGAATCTAGGACAATAGATAGAGAAAAGGGAGGAGAATGAGGGAAAACTATAATGGGGGAAATTTGACAAGAACTGGAGGAGGAGAAGGGGAAACAAGTGGATGTCCCCTGACAGAGACTATGGGACAACATATGCACCAGTTGCAAAGACGACAAGTATCAGGATCACACTGGCATATGTGGCTCTACATAACTTCAAACCTTTCACTTTCAATAGAAGACAGCATTTTTGAATGCTCCTCTTGCTCACAAAATTTATTATAAACAGATACCAGGGCAATTGAGTTCTTTGGGCATTATATGGCTTGAAACAAGCCTCACACAAGTAATATGAAGTGATTAAGGAGGAACTCAAATTATATGGTCTTACCAGGTGTGAAGTTGATCATGCTGTTTTCTTTGGATCTTTTTCATCTCTTCCAGATTCATTGATACCCATGCCAACAAACGGTCAAGATCTCTTCTAAATTATCTGTGTTTATGTGGATAACTCTGAACCTCTGTATAACTGCATCATTCAACCAATGTAGAAATGTTTTGGAGTAAAAGACTCAGGTGCAAGCAATCTCTATCTTGGTATTCAGTGTAGATTGTGATCATTCTCAGAAAAAATTATGGTTATTGCAGAAGGGCTACATTCTTGATCTCCTCACTACATATCATCTTCTCAATGCCTCTCCACCCTCACTTCCACTCATTTCCAAAATCAAAGATCTACCAGAACCACCACTGAAATTTTTACCTGATATTGCAGATGAAGATGTCAACTCCAAAATCAATAACTTGTAGGACTGATATTATACTTGAGCCTGTGCACTAGACACAACTTGGTGTTTACAGCAATGTCTCCTGGCCAGTATAATGCAAATCCTACCTGCAAACATCTCTTAGTTGCAAAGCATGTTTTAAGGTACCTTTCTGGTACTCAAGATTTTGCTCTACAATACAATTTCACTTGTCCTCTCAACTCTCCTGCTTGACTCATTCTACCAGCTGATTTAAGTGCTGTGGATGCTGATTGGGGTTCTGGTTCTGTCACTTGCCAGAGTATTTCTGGTTATGCCTTCTTTTTTTACTCTAGGCCAATATTGTCAGGTTCTGCTGACCATGGGGGCTCAGCTTAACTGAGCAAGTCCTTACTAGGCAGACACAATGTCCTGTGCTTATAACCTAGTGCCCTTTTTAGGCAGTATGAAATACCTCCTCATGGTGTACATGAATTGTGGGAGAGGGTTGCAAAGAAGTGGGATGGAATACTAGCAGAGGTATGCCAAAGACTGATAGAAAGCATGCCTAGAAAGATTCAAGCAGTTGTCAAGCCAAACGGAGGACATACAAAGTATAGATACCAAAATTAAAGATGCTCAAAAACTGTCCCAATGAGTGAATATATACCTGCACTGATACACTATACATAGCTTGTTTATTGTCCTATAGGTATGAATAAATACAGTTTTTCTACTTCTTCTGTGACAGGCACTGAAGGACTTGTTTATTGTTGCACTAGTTCTTAGTCCAGGGCTGGCACTCATCTTACCATTTCTTGCCATGTCAGGTCTACAATGACCTGATTCCATTCTGATGGTGTGGGTTGGCTTTGAGATTGGTCTGTCCCAAATCCTTTGTTCCCTTGCTTTGGAAGGGTCAGTCCAATCCTTCTTGTCTGACTGCTGCACTACCTCCACTTTTGAAGGTAATTGTACAGCTGGTTTTGATGCATTGGAGGGCTGTACTATCCTCTCCCTCTCTTGAAGAGTACTTCAATGCTCTTCCTCAGGACCAGCAGGGATGGTGATGGTTGGGAAACCTTGTCCTCATCCTCTGCCTCTTCCATGGTGGGCAATCAGGGCTGCTTGTCACACTGCCTCTCCACTGTACAGAAGTGTTGTGTGCATACTCAAGCTCCAGTTTATGAACTGGAGTAGCTGTCCTATCAATGACTACTTAGTCATTCTGAAAGTCCAAAAGGACATTATGTGCCTTCATGAATGGTGTTCCTACAATCATGTCATAGCAATCAAAGTTTGCAATGTCCACATAAACATTGCAATACTTGCCAGGAACCTTCATGGTCACCCTGGTCCTGTAGTTTACAATGGAACAACTTTCAATTGTCCCCAGCTGCTGGGTGATTAGTGTGGCAAATGGGGCCACATGTATCCCAGTCACATGTGCAAACAATGGTGTGAGGCAGGAGATAGTACTCCCTAACTCCTACAATGTCCATGCCTTGTGGCTGTTGACATCAACCCAAGTAACAAGGTTCTACTGACCATGGGGGCTCAGCTTAACTGGGCAAGTCCTTACTAGGTGGATGTGATGTCTGGTGCTTATAAGCTAGTGCTCCAGGGAGGTTTGGACTTTAGATACTTGCAAAGGTATGCCAAGAGGAATGGTCTGAGCAAGTCTGGGGTAGTTCATGGGAATCTAAGACAAGACACAAAGAAAGGTTGGGTTTGAGGAAGGCTCAGGTACTGGATGCAAATACAAAAGGTGTGGGGTAAGCAGAGGCCATGCAAGTGATTAGAGTGGGGCCAGAGATTGATGGGGGATAGATTAATGTTAATGGGTTCTGGGGCCAAGCATAGGTCAAGGTCCAGAGTTAGTTATAAATGTTTTGGGGGATGTAACATATGTGCAGGTTTGTAATGGTGTTAGAGTTGAAAGGAACTTAGGCAATGATAAAGGAAATAGAGACAGGTGAGATGAGACAGAGTCAAGACAAGACAGAGATGAAAATGAGATGAATTGAAGAGACTGAAGACTAGAGATAGCAATAAAGACAAGACTAGAAGACATAACAGAACATGAACATAACAGAAGAATATCAGTAACTACAGGTAATATCAAGACTAGAGTAAGGTCTACTGCTCTACAACTTATGTACTGACTACTGGACCTCCTCTGGGGGCTAAGAGTGCAACAGCAGGGCTTGGCAGAGCTGCATGGGTTTGACAGGTGTCAGTTCTGATCAGATGGTGGGCTGCAGTGATATTCTAATGGGAAGTAATGGGAACATGGTCTGCCCCATAGTTGTTGGGAAGTTCTGGAGTGGCCAATTGGGTAAAGGAGACAAGTCAGTGATATGTGTCAGGGTCAAGAGGAATGTTGGAGGAGCTTGGGGGCTTGGGAGGAGAAGGAAAAGTGATGGGGCCTACAGGGCATGCAGTGGAGTTTGCCAGGGGGCTGTCAGGGTCTGGGGAAGTGTCAGAGTTAGCTGAGACAGGTGCTGTGGGTGAACAAAGGTTGGGGCAGGTCAAGAGGGCATTGGTGAGTGCTCCAGGGATGTGGGGTTGAAGGGGGAGAGGTCCAGATGTCTGTGAGTGGGTTGTGACATCCCCCCCTCTTCAGCATTGGGACCCTTGGAGTGCAGGGCATGAGTCATGGATCAGCAGGGGCATGGGAATTGAAGTTAAAGCAATATTGATCAAACTGCAGCAAGCAGTGATGGCATGGAGAACAAAGTCAAAGCATGGCCACCCTTTGTCAGGGGCTCTTTCCAGTGGATCAAAAGGGTTGGATGTACTCTGGAGTTCCTAAACCTTTTTTCCATGTCTTCCTCAGCCTTGTCCTTAGCCTTGTTAGCAACTCCAACTCCTCTGCTATCAGATGACAACAGTGTTGAGGTGTGGGAGGAGTATGAGGGTCATTGAGAGGAATTTGATCATTGCTGGGACTGGAGGTGAATAGACACAATGTATCATAGTTGTAAGTTTTCCTATGATGACCTTGGTTTACAATGCATTACTGATTCAAGCTTGGTAGAACTGTCTATGGCAGTGGTGGGCCTGTCTGGAGCTCCATCTCAAAGCAGGGGCTTCAGCACAGTTGGCCCTAGTGCATTCTTCAAGACCAAGTTATGGGCTGGGGGTAGTATAAGTGGTTCCAAAGGCCTTGCACATCACACAGGTGGATGTGACTCTGGAGAAGTTGGTGGAGGCAGTGAAACAAGTGCAGGGTCCTCTGACCCTTGATTGGTGCCAGGCAGAAGGTCCAGTGAGTGACTAATAATGCCTTGTTGAGCTCTAGCTGATCTAGTTGTATAGTATGCCCTCTGTGCCTGGTGCAGGGAGCAGTGTAAGTTCAAGCCACCAGTGCAAGGGTCTTGATAGGACATGTCAGTGTGCTTCTCATGCCAGACAAGCCACAAGAAGTGCTTCATTTTGTTGAGCTGGCATGTGGCCTGCATTGCTGTGGAAAAAGGCTGGGATTAGGATTGGGTGGTGGTGCAGTTGGAGGAGGGGTGGACAGGCAGGGTGTTGAGTCAGGGGTCTGGAGTGGAGGGTGGGAGGAGGGTGGGGCAGTCAGTGAGCAAGATTGGGCCCCTACAGAGTGGGAAAAGAGAGGGGGCCCCAGTGGTGCATGACAAGAGCAGGTGGAGGGCCTCCCTGTTGCCAGAGGTGGGGCCTGGCCAAAGGCCATGGAGTGGGGAGTCAATGATGTATCCCTCTTGGCCCCATGTGTACTCCTCTAAGTTAGGAGCCCTAGGGGTGCAGCTGGTGGAGGCCTCTACATCAATGGCCAAGACTCTTCCATGCTTAACAGGAAAAGACATTGACAAGGATGTTGATGACCTATAAGGAGGAGCTTCAGGGGGTTGGGGAGGATTTGGACACCATGCAGAGAGACCAAGATGTGGTGCAGAGAGACAGAAATATGGCATGGGGGGAGCAGGATGTTGCTATGCAGGCAGCCACTGAGTGGGCATTGGAGGTCCAAGGGTTGCAGGAGCAGCTGAGGCAGCAGCCAATGAGGTGGCCTTAGGGCAGTGGGGCATTATGCATGAGTTCTTTGTTTCCTTCCATTCTGCCCTTACTGATGCAAGTTGGCACACTGGGTTTGCAAGTACTGGATTTTCCAGGATGGAGTGTTAGTTGCCCATGCATTAATTTAGGATGGGCTGGTGCAGATGCTGGGAGATATTCCCTTGGAACTGGAGCAGGGGCTCAGGCAGATGAGGCAGCTGCTGGTAAGGTACTGGCAGAGGAACATAGTGACCTCCAGGGCATGGCGGGAGGTGGCCACCAATATGGGGGAGCCCCTATCCAGCCAGCTGGAGGTTCTGGAGGTAGTGGTGGCACAGATGGAAGTGGATTTGGTTGGGGGATTGGCAAGGGGGCTTCCAGAAGAGGAGGAAGAGTGATGGGGAGAACTGGACTTCATCTTCTTGCTATCCTATGCCTTCTGCAGTTCTGCTCTTGTACTATTTTGTATTTCGTAGTCTGTACCTATTAATCCCCAGAGTTTTGGTGTGCATACAAAGTTTCAGATCATGTGAGGGAATGAGAAAATAAAACATGTAGGGGGTTACTTACAGGAGTTGAATCCCTAATCATTCCAGAGGCAGGGGTTACATCCACTAATGCCATCTGTGTCAACTAGTTCTGAGGGTCCTAGGGCTTAGTAGAGTGCTATTGATGGAAGTCCCAGAGTTTTGCAGGGGCTCTAAAGAGGTTTTTGCAGAGTTTTCAAGTGTCATCTTCAGATCTATAGCCCTTCCAGTGGACCAAGTAGTGCAGTCAACTGTGGATGAGGCAGGAGTTGAGGATTTGGTCAACCTTGTAGTGATACTCATCCTCAACTTTGGTGAGCAGCTGTCAGCTAGGTCATCATCTGGAGAAGGAGTTCAGGGTGTACTTTTTGAGGAGGTGGATGTGAAAGACAGAGTGAAGGCTCTTTAGGCCTGAAGATAGGTTGAGTTTGTAGGCCATGAGTCAAGACCTTCTGGAGGATCTTGAAGGGGCTGAGATGCTTGTGGTTGAGCTTGATGGAGGGTCTCTGGGTCTTGAGGTTGCATTGATTGAGCCATACTGGGATTCCAGGGGACTAGTCAAGGGCAGGGTCACATCAGATATTGGCATGCTTGGAGTAGGCTTGATTGGCAGTGCTGATTTCATCCCAGAGGAACTGGTGGAGGGGTCAGGAGACTTCCATTTCTGACCTCTGTGACTTGTTCCAGCATCTCCACAGCTTGTTTGATGTCTCTAGAGCTCATTCCAGAACTTTGGAGAACTTTGGAGACCCATGGAACTTTCCATATTACCTCACTGATCATTGTCCTAGGGTTAGGGCTAGCTTTGGCCTTCTGTACAGTTGTTCCCATGCCTCTGCCACCCACTGATGTGCTGCACTGAGTAGTGGGATCCTTAGACTTGTCCTTTTCAGATTCCCCTCTGCTAGGTGATTAGTTACTGATTGTATCATTGTCTACTTGCTAATATACTTTGGCGGTGCTTGTTTTGGTGGGAAATGTTTCCTCCAATCCTGCCTCACCTACATCTACCTTAGTAGGGATGCATTTGACTCCAATGCACTGGAAATAGCCTGGGTACTGTCATACATGAAGACTGGACATGCCTCTACCTACATGTTGTGAGTTTTCTATTGCCCCAGAGGTGTTGGAAGTTTTTCAGACTGGGCTGCCTTTAGGATGTACTTATGGGTGGAGTTTTTCCTGCTAGACCCCACCAAAACTGCTGCCTTTATGCTACATAACAGGAAGCAATATGGGCAAGGGAAGCAAACATTGGACAAGTACATCAACTCCTTCCAGGCACTGGTTGAGCAAGCCACCTACTCTGATGGTCTTCAGTTATGCCTCACATTTCAGGATGGCCTGCACTCCATGCTGGTGGAATGCATTAGCAATCTTGTGGAGGGCCTCCCAGATAAAGAAAGGATTGCTTCATGAGATGAGGTAGCCTGGGATCAGTGGCAACTCATGGATTTTCAAAAAGAGCTCCACTGCCTGCACCCTGCACCAGTTGCTAGCCTCTGGTACTCCACACCTGCTTGCCCAATGCCTGCTCCTACTCTAGCCATCCCCATGCCACACTCCTTGCTGCTGGGCATCCTCATGGACATGGACACAGCCCAACAGCTCTGCACCATGCCACCACTGTGCCAGATATGCTAGAAGCCTGGGCACTTCACACAATGCTGCCTCTTGGGTCTGGAGGTATGTTACCTCTCTATGGCCCTCAGTTATCTGTCAAAGCAGCAGATTCCTACCTACACTCTCTGGCTGTTCCTTCCATTCCTGTTCCACCTGTCTCTCTCCCCACTGTTGTGCCTCCTACAACCACTTCTAATTCTCTTACCATTTCTCATGTGTTACTTGCAGATCTCCTTCAGAGGTATGGCACAGATGTTACGCAGGTCCTTCTCACCACTCTTCTTCAGTGGAGTCCATCTATTAGAATGGCTTCATCCTTACAGACAGCTGACCTGGATTCCATTAGACCCTGTATGTTTCTTTCCTGTGCTGCAGCTTTATGTCCACCTGACTTGATTTGCAGGCAGTTCTTCCACACCTCCCCAGTCCAGCTTACAGCCTCCATCTGCACCAGGGCATTCTGCCATTCCTGCTCTTTCTCAATCCAGCTTACAGCCCCTATCTACACCCAGCATGACTACTGTCCCTCCACTACTTCCCCCCTGCACTTCCTCTGGGGGCATCATACCTGGGGTTGATCCTTCCCTCCTTGGCTTACCAACTCCCTACCTCCACTCCAGGATGCAAGCTGTCTGGCCAGCTTGCACCTTTGCCCTATGTGCATCAGCTGGTGACTCCAACTCCCCAGAGTCATTCCATTGCTCCCTTGGCAGGCCTCCCATCCTCTCATCATCTTCTAGCAGCCCCTCCTGAGACAGCCATGAGCTGAACCCAAATATCATGTCCATTCCTCTCCATGTCCAGTGGGTATTCAATGCTGGTCGGAATGTCTATGTTCCATTGGATCTTCTCACAAATGCTGCCTGTCATAGGGCGCTGACAGCACCAAACTATCAAGGTGATGTCTCCTTATCCCTTACATCTTCTAGTGAATTGCAAGTATCAAACTCCAAGTTTGACCTCAGCAAGGAGCACTTCATGACAGCTCTGGAATTCATGCAGGCATCTGCTACCCTTGTCTGGGTGATCCACCATTGTCTGTGCACTGGTTTGGTGGCCCTCATTGGTGGCCCCACAGCTCAAGCCATAGCACGCTCCTTCCAGTTGCACTATGACTACATACAGCATTGTCCCAACTTTAGTGACAATTTCCCTGTGTACCTTGCTTATAACATATACATATGACATGCCTATCTGCAGAATAATGGCAATGTTCAAGTCAACCAATGGCATAAGCTGGTCTTTGAGAAGAAGCTTCAGAATCACACTACCATCCAGATTCGTCACTCCATGGGTAAGCATTTGGACATCCTCTTCAGCAATGCAAGTTCTACATTGTCCTCCTCAAGAACTACCACTCCCTTTGCTAATGGGCAATCCTTGCAGTCCTTTTGGGACTCATCTGCTGAAGTGGCTTCATCTTGCCCCCCACTCTATCGCTCCAGGAGAGGGGGTCAGAAGGCCAGTCCAGCACATGGGGATGACAATCATGGCTTCTCTGCTTGCAGGAAAGGTGGTAAGATACTGCAATGCATCAATGGCAGGTTCATCGACTCAGGGAGTAACACCTTCTGCTCTGCCTTCAATGGCCCTCAGTCCTGTTTGAAGTCCAATTGTACACATTGTCATGCCTGCTCCTTGTGTGGCAAGGGACAGCACTCTGCTCAAGAATGTCCTACTTGAGAACTTCTTTCCAGTCACCACTCCACTGAAGGCCCATTGCTGGGCAGTGGCTCTGGCTGAAGCTGGTTCTTAACATCTTTTTGCACATATACTAGACAGTTTACACAACAGATTCTCCTTAAGTTCTTACATGCAATACATCCTTCTTCTTTTTCTGATCACCATACATAGGACTAGAAAAGGCATTGCGGACTTAGCGGCAGCTGACTACTTTGTATTTGACACAAGTCACAACACTCAGCACATGGGACCGAGCCTGAGGGTTGGACCAAAGCACGAGACCCTAGCAACCACAAGACTTATCGAGCACAAGAAATATCATGTGGAGTCTGGAGCTTGGGCCTAGATCATCAAGGCCTAGACTCCCTAGCAACGATTATTAGCGACCCTAGTGATCCTGGCGAACAAGATGACATTCTTCTACCATATATGGACAAATTATCAGACGTGTACCTTTTTACTATCATTTCATTTGCCGAGCTTACCAACATACTTGAACGGCATCTACGCTTCAGGTGTTGACATCGGACTCTTTTCTTGTTTTGGTTTTTGTTAGCAATTAAGTGTCGCCAAGACTTTGCCTAGGATTTTTCATTTAGTTACAGACTGACGCCTTGTATGCACCATAAGCACAGTGACAGATGCCATTGCTTGTAGTATTTATTTGTTTACTTTCACATACTATACTTCAAAATGTATAAATACTGATTGTACATAGACACTACATATATCCACATACCCACGGAGAAGAGAACAGAGAACCCCCTTCGAAGTCGACTAGCTGCTCTCTCTCTAAGCCTACCAGCTTGAGATTACACTTCGCCTTTCTTTCCCTTATCCTGTCTTTGACTCC
>JABAJY010008065.1:0-17730 GCA_017607575.1 Termitomyces sp. Mn162
CTTTTCTTGCTTTGCATTTCCTGTTTGTCCTCTTGCCAAAGCCTCAGCATATTGTTTCTGAAGCTCATCCTCCATTTTTATCCAATCTGAAATCTGTGGTTGCATGAGCTTCAGATTGGGATACTTTTTGTTCCAATATGCTGCTGTTTTGCTTTGGCTTGACTTGTTTTTGTGATGCCAATCCAGGATTTTGATCTTCTGCTTTAACATTGCATTCTCCTTTTTGGTAAAAACAGGCTTCTTCTCCTTCTTCTCTGCATGTGGTTTGAGATTGCGGTTCTCAGGTCCTGTCAAATTAGATCTTGGCTCTTGGTAAATCTTACTGGTAAGTAAGTACAAGCTTACAATGCTTTCTTTTCAAATCAACCTTTGTTTTCAAACCTTCTTCAAGCTCCTTTAGCCACTGAACAATACTCTTTTGCTGTGAATCCAATTGATCCAGCCCATGCTCATAGTTGAAAGCCCTTTCAAGGAGCTCTAGAACTCATTCTTCATCAACCAGGTTCTCATTGTGGTCCAGCCACATCTTGTCAGCATCTGAGATTGCCTTCTTCCTTGAGAGTCATGCAAGAAGATCTTGTTTATGTGGTTCTATCTCTAATTTGAGATGTGAGATGCCTGCTTTGATGATCTCAAGAGGATTCTTTGGCATTGTCAGAGAGGGAGTGTCACAACCTGCTCCCTAGACCCCGACACTGCCCCCAGCCCCCCCAATGCTCTGCCAAACTCCCCAACCCTTGCCCACCCTCCGCACCCACTTTGGGCAACTCCAACACTTTGTTGGTAGACCCTGACAGCTCCTTGATCAACTCCAACGCCTTCTCCGCAGCAGTTGATGCATTCCCTGAATTCCCCTGGACTCCTGAGGCTTTCCCTGACCCTAGAATGATCCGCTGTCCAACTGATCCCATCAGAATGTCACCGTGGCCCACTCCAAGATCCCACCCAACAACCATCAACTCCATGCAGTTCCGTCAAGCCCACCACCATATCCTCTGCCCTCTGGAGCTGCCCAGTAGTAGGTATATAAGTCATAGAGTAACCCCTAGTACTTTAGTCTTGATATTGCATTTACCGGTTTCCTATGTCTTGTCTTTTGTCTCATCACTGTCTCTATTTTTAGTTTCAAATCTATCTCTGTTTTCTGTCTTGTCTTGTCTTGACTGTGTATAGTTCCTTTGTCTTCCTAAGTTCCTTTCATCTCCAATGACAGTACAAACTCCGTGTGCGTGCTATAACCCAAACATTCCTACGACAACCCTGGACCTTGCTCCCACTTGGCCCAGGAACCCCTCACATCTTGGTGATCTCCCATCAAACTCTGGCTCCGCCCCCATCAACTGCAAAGCCTCCACTTACCCTGCATTCTATTTATGTGCCCACAAACTTGTTCTGGCGCCCATCCAGGTTTGACAACTAGTATACTTGGTCTTAGATGCCCCCGAGCCACTCCAGACTTGCTTGGACTGCCCCCTAGCTCCCCCTCACAAGTCTCTCCATGCCAATACCAGATGCTTGGTTATAAGTGCAGGACATCATGTCCGCCTAGTAAGGACTCACCAGTGTAGCTGAGCCCCCATTGTCAGTGGAACCTGACATAATATCAAGACTCCCCCTTACTCCATTCTCAATCCTCTGAATTCCCCTGGACTCCCGAGGCTTTCCCCAACCCCAGAATGATCTGCTGTCCAACTGATCCCATCAGAATATCACTGCAGCCCACTCTAAGATTGCACCCAACAACCATTGACTCCATGCAGTTCCGTCAAGCCCACCACTATATTCTCTGCCCTCTGGAGCTGCCCAGTAGTAGGTATATAAGTTGTAGAGTAACCCCTAGTACTTTAGTCTTGATATTGCATTTACTGGTTTCCTATGTCTTGTCTTTTGTCTCATCACTGTCTCTATTTTTAGTTTCAAATCTATCTCTGTTCTCTGTCTTGTCTTGCCTTGTCTCCGCCTCATCTTGACTGTGTATAGTTCCTTTGTCTTCCTAAGTTCCTTTCATCTCCAATGACAGTACAAACTCCACATGCGTGCTATGACCCAAACATTCCTATGACAACTCTGGACCTTGCTCCCACTTGGCCCAGGAACCCCTCATGTCTTGGTGATCTCCCATCAAACTCTGGCTCTGCCCCCATCAACTGCAAAGCCTCCGCTTGCCCCACATTCTATTTGCATGCCCACAAACTTGTTCCAGCACCTGTCCAGGTTTGACAACTAGTATACTTGGTTTTAGACACCCCTGAGCCACTCCAGACTTGCTCAGACCACCCCCTAGCTCCCCCTCACAAGTCCCTCCATGCCAATACCAGACGCTTGGTTATAAGCACAGGATATCACATCCACCTAGTAAGGACTCACCAGTGTAGCTGAGCCCCCATCATCAGCAGAACCTGACAGGGAGGGTGTAAGGTGACCTCTGGGGACTGCAGATTTACAGAAATGAACCATGGGAAATATGACATTGGATTTTGTGCATGTGCAGAGCCCAACATCATTGTCAAAGCCATTACCAACTCATATGACCTGAAACCAGATTGTTTGTATCTTCTTTTTTCTCATTTTGTCATTAAAATTGCAAATAAAGTGATTTTTCCATCATATACTTAGGAAAAACCAATTAATCATGATGAAAATCTATATTTTCTGGGTAAATTATTGGTTATGACCCTTTCTGGGACCCATCAAATATCAGGTATTGGAGGGTTATCAAATTTCCCCGCAAACCAAGTCAGTGGATGGCAAAAACCCATCAGATTGAAGGGGTTATTGGTTACAAGGGCCATTGGTTATGAGAGGTTCAACTGTAATCACTTCCAGACCTGTACCTGATGCCCCACCAAGTCCAGCCCTTTCTCTGCAACTTGTCCTAGACTCCTCCAGGCCACCCCAGACTTGTTTGGATCACTCCCCATTGCTTATTCTCACAAGTCCCCTACTCTTAGACCCTCTTAAAGTGCCCAGTTATCAGTGCAGAGAATCATGTCCACCTAGTAAGGATTTGCCTAGTGTAGCTGAGTCCCCATAGTCAGCAGAACCTGACAGCACCCTGCATTCATGGGCAAAGTGCCCAACCTTCCTGCACTTATAACAGGTAGCAGATTCTCTAGCTTTCTTGCCTAGTTGGCCAGATGCAGTGGCCACCATGTGTTTTCCTACAGCAAGATGGTTTTTTGCTGCCTGCACTGCACCCACAGATTGGGAAGGCCCTACACCTAAACCAACTTGTAGCTGCATAGGTCTCAAAGCCATGCATATAGCAGGCCTCTTTGCCATTTTAAACAGTTGTGGATGGACATGTTGTCTGACCACCTCTATATGCTTAGCCAGAGCTGTCCTAAGCTTTGGAGAATACACTGCTGCTAGCAACAGCTGCCATCCTGACCAACTCTTTGTGCTGCACTCTAAATAATGCACTGCAGTCTTAATGCTGTTCTCATAGGCCTTTGCCTCCAAGACAAACTCCTCAACAGTGTTCACTTTGGGAGCAAGCCTGCCATCATGTATCAATGCCACAAGCATGTCAGAGGGTATCCCCTCCAAAAACCACTCATACATGGTGAATTTGTCAGGGGAAAATGGCCATGCTTCAAGCATGGTTAAGCAAAGCATCATAGAATCCTTTCACTCCCTCTTTGACTGCATATACCACATCATAGAACATATTGCATGCATCCTGCATTGTCAAGAACTGTACAAATTGGTTGTACAGTCTGAGGACCACATCCTTGAATCTCCAGTGGAACTGAGCTCTGTTGACATGAATTACATGTTGCAGATACTATTTCAGGGCACCTGCAGGGAGGAAGTCTATTAAATTCAGGACTTTCTCACATTTGCACCCATCTCCACCATATTGGACTACTGTATAAAACACCCAGATGCTCATTAGCCAGTTCTAAATTCACTGAACTTGGTAGATCCAGCATATAGAGTGATTGTCTTTGATGGATCACTTCTCCTAGGCTTGAGTCTATCTGGAATAGCTAGTCAGACAGCAAGCATTTGCTGCATCACTGCCCATAGACAATCATGCATTGTCTGGCAGTAATATTCATGGGCTTCCTCCACTCCTAGAGTAGTGAATTGTCTATGGTGTTGGAGTGCCATTGAAAACCACCAAGGCTGTCTCTCTGGGAGGACAGTAGTCCTTCCCTCACTAGCTCTACAACCCTCATTGTCCTCTTCATCCACTGCACCATTACCTGGACCATTAAGATCTGGTGAACTCCCTCCTGGGAGGTGGTAATAATCCTCAACTAGGAAAAGGCAGTCCTCTTTCTGGTCCTCCACTACCTCCATCTGGCATAACTAGTCCACAACAAGATGTCAAGGATAGAGTGGGCTCAGGGTCACCCCAGGTGATCCTTGCCATATATCTACTCCACCCATTGCTTGATTGCCAGACTAAATTGGAGAGGCATTGCCTCCTTGTTTGGTTGGCTTATGGTGTGCATTGGGGCTACTCATAGTCCCAACATGCTTGTATACCAGAGGAGAGTGATATTCTTGCTCTTTCCTCTTTATGGGCCTGATACATTCTGGTAGAACATAATCCTCTGGCCATGCATTATTGCCAATGTTTCCCTGGGACACCACCCCTTGGTTGTCTATGTAGGACTGCCCAAAATTCTTGAGGTTGCCATTGCAGAATTGCTACAATGCAATCTGGTCTTTCCAGATCAACACTCTACATGTTGACCCAGCTGTTTTTCTTTGCACAATGGGTTGCTCAATTGTAATCACTGACCCAGCTTCTATAGAAGCTGGGTCAGGAGCCACAATTGTGCCCAACATAGCCTGTCTCTGACAGTCCACTGCAGTCTGTCATGCTGCATAGTCACACAGTGTCTCTCCCAGCTGCTGTGGCACTTGTAATAGAGTCAACACTTTGTTGGCTGGAGATAGTGATGCAGAGTGATCTAGCCCCATCTATGAATGGCAATGGCATTGCAGCCACTTCCTGCAGTTCTTGTACCTTTTTTTACTGAAGGTAACCTGCTACCTCCTGCACCAAAAAAGCATATAAAGTTCCATGAACTTTACAGGGTTGGTTGGGATGATTTCCTCACCCAATGACTGCTGAATAGCAATATACTTAGCTACTTGAGCAGCTAAGCATTGCTGGGTTGAGATCTTTGGGACCTCAACTTGGTTCTGCCAGAAAACTAACACCCTCCTATGGAGGATGTCCTCTGGATCTGCTTGCTGCACATAAGCCCAGCATAGGCTCCATGAAGAGGTTCTTCCTTACTCCATCAGTGGTGTAATCACCATCAAAGAGTTACCCAGACCTCCTGTGGCCTTTGGGAAGGATCTCAGTCTTTCTACTTGCAGTGCAGTAGATGCATGCAAGGGGGTCTTCCCCTTGCTTGCTGCCCCTGCTGTACTCTCTGGCTCAACTGTTGAGTCCATTTGAGTAGAGAGCACTCAAGTGCCCTTCATTGTGGAGATCATTTGACCACCCAACAATGGTCAAACAGGAGTAACTGCTGGCAGTCCTCCTGGGATCATTCCACTCTCCCTCCCCACATCATGGTGTGATGTGACAACATCTGTTGGTTCATGTAGACCAGCTTGTACTGTTCTATCAAACCCTGGTTTGGACCTAGGCCTGAACACCTGACCTTCTATGGTCACTACTGTGCTCATTGCAGAAGGCAAACATTAAAATTTTAACATTCTGATTGTAATCTATGGCAGTGAACTTCTCTTTTGGAAATTCAGCTTCTCACTGCACAAACAAGTACATGCTTGTTTGACTTGAAAAAATGTAACATTTCCATTATGATTGGCACAGCTCATAGTTCACACCTTGTAAGTCAAAACCAGTTGATTGGTCCTAATCTACAAAGTATGAAGTAAGGTGCTGCCTTACATAATTACAGTATGGATATTTATGGGTAGTGTCTTGTGATGCTATCATTAACTTAATTAGATAAGAAATTATGTACTACACATATAATAGTAAGGAGGTAATGAGGCATGCTCCATTACACAACCTGTCTCAATTGACTTTCCACTTATGTAATTAATGATTTGGGCACATGTGAGGAGGGTTTGCCTGGAGTTGATTTGGGCAAAGATTTGATCATCACACCCTTTTACTCCATCACTGGCCCTTATCATTGTCTCTTTTCTCATTGTCTATATTTTTATATATATCTGTGGGAGCAGTGACAACAACCTTATTGTCTCACACTGTGCATACAGGTAAGTCTTATTTATATTACATTTCCATCATCTCACACTGCACTTGCAGCATTGATAGATTAGATATACACACATTATATCATGTATCATCTTTAGACCCTCTCCCACCACCCCTATTTCACAAAGTTACATTCTACACTCACTTATACCTACTCATTACTAAGCCCTTGTGTTAGCTTAAGTCTTTGGCCCCACTCTCTCAGGATCTCTCAGGAGGAGGAACTAGTGCTTGAGAACTTCCTAGGACTCAATAAATATAATTTCTTCCTACAACTTATGGCCAACCTGTCTCAATCAACTTTCCACTTTATCATCTTTGACTCATACATCACTCTGCACTTCCCCTTGACAGCTTTGAATTAATAACCTGTCATTCATGCTTTTTCTGTAACAACAGAATATTAATATACTAATTGTAGTTTCAAGATTGGTGTGATTGTCATGACCCACTCCCAGAACTCCTGGACCTCCTTTCAAGCCACCTTGCTTCTCTGGAGCTCCCCCCCAGCACCTCCTCAATTCCCCCAATCATCATTGAGGCACCCACCTCAGCTAAGTCCACTGCCTCCCCAGCAAACCCCAATATGCCCCCTGTAGGCCCTATCACTCTCCCTTCTTTTTTCAAGTCTCCAACTGCATCTGACATCTCCTGACCCAGGCACATGTCACTGACTTGCCCCTACAACCTATTTGACCACTCTGGAATTCCCCAACAACTATGAAGCAGACTGCATTCTCATTAGTTCCCATCAGAATATTACTGCAGCCTGCCATCCTAATCAAAGCCAACACCCATCAACTCTGCACAGCTCTAACAAGCCCTGCCATTGCACCCTAAATCCTCAGAGGAGGTCTAGTAGTCAGTATATAAGTTGTAAAGCAACACCTATTATGTTAGTCTTGATATTGCTTTACTTGGTTTCCTGTGTCTCATGTTTTTTTTCTGTTATGTTCCCCAGTCACTTCTCTATTTCTGTTTTTAGTCTCAAATCTATTCCTTTTCTCAGTTCCATCTTGTCTTGACTTTGTCTTGTCTAATCTGTCTCTGTTTCCTTAATCTTTCCTCAGTCTCTTTCAACTCTGATAATATTACAAATTCTGCTCATATGCTATGATACTTCAAACATTAATACACTAACTCTGGACCTTGCCCTATGCTCAGTCCCAGAACCCATCACTCTTGATTGATCCACCATCAAACTCCAGCTCTGCTCTTGTCACTCACAAAACCTACACTTGCCCTACAGTCCATACATTCACTCACAGACTTGTACCTGATGCCCATACAAGCCCAATACTTAACATACTTGGTCTTAGACTTCCCTGGATCACCCTGGTCTTGCTTGGACCACTTCCCCATCAAGACTCCACCTTACCCCTTTCTTAATGTTCGCATACAACCCTGCATTCAACCCCATGGGCTACTTAACCAATGTCTATGGTTGGCCAGTTCCTGACAATCAATATGCCTTGTTTTATCCAGGCCCTCTTACAGATCAGTATGTTTCCCATCACCAGACCCCAGATCCAAACCAGACCTACTATGCCCCCTTCATCAGCCAGGAAATACCCCTGGGCTGGCACCACTCCACAATATTCCCTGCTAATGGCAATTACCCTTGCATGTACTCTAGAGGATTTCCTAGAGCACCCCCAGCACCACCTAACCCCACCTACTTCCCACCCACTCACTACTATGCTTATCCCATTTCTGCTGCAGCCTCAACTCCTCCCAAACAACTAGATAATTATTTCCTCTCTTGACTGCCATTCCTCACTCAAATTCCTCCTTTCCTAGACAGCAATGAGTTGAAGCCTATGTCCAGCAGCATGACAAAGTCCTCCACTTCCTCTGCCTCTCCCCTGTAGAGTTTGCAAGATGCACTTGTGCCCTCCTTGTCAGCTTGGATACCACACCAACCCAGCAACTCTGGAAGTTTGAACTTGGCTGGCTTTGGATATTAAGACAACAAGGCCATCTCAAAAACTGTCACATTGTCATCTTGGCCCCTTCATAGTGGAGAAGAAGGTGGGGCCTTTAACATACTGACTTAAGCTCCCAGCAGGCCTATACCAATTGCACCCAGTCTTCAATGTTGTCAAACTTTTCCTGGCACCAGAAGATCCAATTCCTGGCCACTGCCCTAAGCCATCCCCACCACCAGTCCTGGTCAATGATGAGGAGGAGTGGAAATCTTGGATAGCAGGATATTCCAAGGGAAGTTGCAGCTCAAGGTGAAGTGGAATAAATATGGCATTGAGGACATCTCCCAGGAACTGCAGGCCAATGTGCATGCACCTGCCCTGATCTGGGACTTTTACCACAGACATCCCAATGCCTTAAAAGCCATCCAAGGTATCTACCTCCTTTCAGCAGCTGAGTAGGCAATCTGTGACTTCTTCTACCCAGTGTATTGAGACACTGCATGCTAGAGGGAGGGTAATGTCAGGGAACTGCCAACACATGTATTTTGGTCATGTGATTGGTCACATGATTGGTTGCTGCATGCATCCTGCATAGAACCTGTGTGGCAAGATCAAGTAACTTTGAGCAGATTTTCCAAACTCTGGCATTGGAGATTCTCAGACTTGTTCTCTTTGGATCTCTCTCTGCCAGGTGTGTAGTTCTACTTGTAAACATTGTACTATACTAAATAGACTTTGGATCTCTCTCTGCCAGTTGTGTGATTGAGCCACAGCCTCCAGAGGTTGGCCTGATAGAGAGAGGAGGTGTGCTGGAAGGTTATCTGGAGAGAGTACCATTGCATGGAGGAGTGTGGCTGGGGCAGAGAAGACATCAGTGTCTGATCCACAGTCTAGTGTGTCTTTGAGACCTGAACTGCTTATTTGTTTTCTGTAAACTGGTAGTTGCAGTCTTCTCCATCAATAGTCTATATGGTGCATCCCATCACCTGGCATTTAGGGCAACTACCAATAAAATGTCCCTGCTCACCACATAGAATGCATATGCCCTCCTTCTGTCACTTCTCCTGAGTCTCCTCCAGTATGTCAATCTAAGATCTGTTCCAAATCTTGTTTGTGCATAGGGCTTCTTGATTGTTGACAGAGTCCAGAGCATGGTTAAGATCCTGGAAGTTGTTGAGGTTGACATCCAGAGGCTCCAGAGCTTTGTGGAGGTCAGCAGCATTGAGTTGGGCAAGTGGGCAGGGTCCTGGGGGTTGGTTGGCACTGGGAGGTTTTTGGCCTTGAGAGAAGCAGGGTGCAGAGTTGGCAGAGTTATAAAGGTTATAAAACGCTTGTTGTCATGCATCCAGAAGTTGAATAGCTTCTTCTTTGCCTCTGCTACAGTGTCAAATATGCCAAAGTTACTGGAAAACTCCTGAATAAAAGCAAGCCAGTTGGAGAGTATGGGGTTGTTGGAGTCAAACTGGAGCAGCACCATGTAGTGGTTGAAGGCAATACCCTGTAAATATGACATGGCAAAAGCCACTTGTGAGCTCTCAAACTGGAAAGTGATGGGCTTAGCTTGGAACATTGTGAAGCATTACATCAGAAAAATTCTCCATTTCTGGGGGTCATGGCCAGTGAAGAATTCCAGTTTCTAAATATTGAGCTTGCCTTCCTAGGCCAGTGCATAGCAAATGTTGTCCTGAGTGTTTTGAGTTTGAGGTGGGAGTCCAGCATTGACTCTGAAGGTTTCAATGCAATCCTCATGGTCATCTGCTGCCTCATTAAACAAGCTCTCCTTCCCTGCCACACCACTAACAATGCTCCAGAGTTTGCCAAACTATTCCTCAAACATGTATTCTCTAAGCATGGACTCCCAGATAACATCATCTCTGACCATGGCCCTCTATTTGTCTCCTGCTTTTGGCAGTAGTTATGCAAGGCACTCAAAATTAAGACCAACTTATCAACTGCCTATCATCCAGAGACCAATGGGCAAACAGAACAAGTAAACTAGACATTGTAACAGTATCTCTGCCTCTACATTAACTATTTACAGAATGACTGGCATGCAGAGTTTCCCCTTGCCAAGTTTACTTACAATAACATACCTCACTCTGCCACTGGAGTTTCTCCCTTCTATGCCAACAAGAGCTACAACCCCTGTCTCATCTTATTCCTCAAGGATATTTCCTCCCACATTGCTCACAAAGTCATGGAAGACCTCCACTCTATAAGGGCAACCTCCAGAGCAGCAGATTGGAGTCACACAGCTAGTAGAGGGGAATCTGAAGTATATTAGTGGAGTAGACAATGATACAATCAATAACTAATCATCTAGCAAAAGAAAATCAGAAGAGAACAAGTCTAAGGATCCCCACTGCTTGGTGCTGCACATCAGCAGGTGGCAGAGGCATGGAAATTAGTGTACAGATGGCCAGAGCTAGTTCTAACCCTAGAACAATGATTGCTGAAGGTAATATAGAGAACTCCACAGTTCTCCAGAGATCTCCAGGGTTTTGGAATGAGCCCTGGAGATGTCAAATAAGCTGCAGAAGCACTGGAATAGGTTGCAGAGGTTGGAAATGGAAGTCCCCTGACATCACCCCCTCTCTAGTGTATGGTGTCTTGACACATGGGGTAGAAATAGTGCCTGATCACTTGGTCTGCCAGCAAAATAGGGTAGATATCTTGTATGGTGCATGGAGCATCTGGATATCTCTGGTGGAACTCTCTGATGAGTCCAGGAGCATGCATGTTCTCCCACAGTTCCTAAAAGATGTTCTTGATCCTGTAGCCCTTACACTTGACCTTGTATTGTAGTTGTCTCTGGAATAGACAACTATCCAGGATTTCCTCCACCTTGTACTCCTTGTTGTTGTTGACCACCACTAGGGGTGGTGGGGCAGACATTGCTCTGGAATGGGATCCATGGGGGCCAGAGTTAGTTTGACCAAATTGAACACCAGATGAAGCTGGTGCATTCCTGTAGGGAGCCAGAGTCAATAAGCTAGGGGCCCTACTTGTTGTTCCACTATGAAAGGTCCCAACTGGCAGTGAGACAGCTTTTTTGAGAACTAAGTAGTCATGATGTCAGATGCATCCACATAGACTTGATCTCTTGGCTGATATCTGTGCTCTGGAGTCCTCCTGCAGTTGTAGTACTGTGCCATGTTGCCCTTTGCCTTTGCTAACGCTGCTTGGGACTCCTCCTGTGACCTCTTCATCTGGTCCACAAATTTGTTTACTGCCTCATTCTCTGAGGGTTGGGCCCAGAGTTTAAAACCCATGCATGGGTGCCATCCAGTGTTGAGGAAGAATGGGGGGAACTGGGTGGATGTGTGAATGTGGTTGTTGTACTGAAACTCAGCATTGGGGAGGAGTTCATCCCAGTCATCCTAATGCTTATTGCAGAAGAGGCAGAGGTACTACTCCAACTCCTGATTTACATGTTTGGTCTGGCCATTAGACTGTGGGTGGTAGGCAGTGGAGGTGTGAAGCTCCATGCCAAGTAGCTGGTAGAGCTTCCTGGTGAAGTCTGCCACAAATTGTGGTCTCCAGTTAGATACATAGGCATCGGAAAGGCCATGGAGCTTCTAGACATTCCTCCAGTACAGGTTTACAGTGCCCATAGTAGAGCAGGTGGTGTGGAGTCAGAATGAAGTGCACTTGCTTGCCATACAGGTCCACTACCACCATGATTGCATTGTAACAATGGGTGTTGGAAAGTTCTATGATGAAGTCCACAGAAGCCACACTCCATTGTTCTGCAGGCACAGGCAGTGGGTATAGCTGTCCATAGGGTAGTTGGCATTGGGGCTTGGTTCAGAGACAGAGATTGCATGTACTAGTGTAGGATCTGATATACTGGGATGGCTAGGGCCACCAGTAGTTCTGCAATACTAGCTCTAACATTTTCCATTGTCTGAGGTGCCCCCCAACATGGGAGTCGTGGTGTTGCTTCACAATCCTCCAATGGAGCTCCAGAATGTTGGGCATATAGACATGGTTCCTAAAAATTAGGATCCCATCCTAGAGAGCCTATTTGTCTGTGTGCACTGCCTTGACACCAGTAGCATGCCCTGACTTCAGCATCTAAGCTGCCTGTGCAATAAGCTCCTCCTGCTGACTGTCCCAATTACCTGCCCATATGTCTTGGAGAATGTCTACCTCTGCTTCTTCAATGGCTAGACTCTCCATGGCTCAGATTGCAAACAGTTTGAGGCAGAGGAGCATGATGTTGCTATTATCCTCCCCTCCATGCCATGGTCTACTCTCTGGAACAGGGCATCTGGTTTCTCCATGCTCCAGCCAGGCTTGTAGTGCAAAAGAGAAGTCAAAGTTAGCAAGGTAGAGGGACCACCAGGCCTGTCAGCAATTGAGCTTCTTGACTGTCCAGAAGTATTCAAGGTTCTTGTGATCTGTCCAGACCTTGAACTTGTGCCATATGCCTTCCAGGAAGTGCTGCCACTGCTTGAACCACTGGATGATGGCCAGCATCTCCTTATCATGGATCTTGTTTGCTCTACTGCATTCAGGCTCTTAGAGTAAAAGGCCACTAGATGCCACTTCCTATCCTCCAGAGATTGCTGTGAGAGAACAGCCCCAGTAGCAAAGTTGGAGCTGTCAGCTTCCACTTGGAAGAGGGAGTTGTCATCCAGGAAGAGGAGGATGGGTCTGGAGGTCATGGCACACTTGAGAGCATCAAAGGCCACCTGCTCTGGAGGTCCCCAACTCCACACAATGTCCTTTCTAGTGAGGTCAAATAGTGGATGGGCATAGTGTAAGAAGTGCTGGATGAATCTCCAGTAGAAGTTTGTGAAGCTGAGGAACACCTGCACCTCCTTCTTGTTCTTGGGCTCCAGCCACTCCACTACACCTGCTACCTTCACTGGGTCCATTTCCATAGCTCTGTGCAAGATAATCAAGCCAAGATACTCAATCCAGATCTGTTCAAACTTGCACTTCTCCAGTTTGAGGTAGAGCTGGTGCTGGTGGAGGTGTTCCAAAACAAAGTGAGTGATCCAATGGTGTTCCTCTAGCATTTTGGTATAAATGAGGATGTTGTTGAGGTATACACACACTATGGCCTCTGCAATAAGGTTCCAGAAGATGCTGTTCATCAGTCTGGAAGGTGGTGGGGCTGTTGGTAAGTCCAAAGAATATAACAAGCAGCTCAAACAATCCCTAGTTGGTCTGGAAGGTGGCCTTCCACTCATTTTCTTCCTGAATACACACATTGTTGTAGCCCCACTGAACATCCAGTTTAGTGAAGTATTGTGCACCCCAGAGGTTGTTGATTAGCTCAGAGATGAGGAGGAGGAGGTAGCAGCTCTTCACCATCATGGCATTGAAAACCCAATAATCCTAGACCAGTCAGAGCAAACCATCCTTCTTTTTGATGAAGAAAACCAGAGAAGCCATTAGAGACTTGGAAGGGCAGATACAACCAGAGTCCAGGTTCTCTTGCAGGAAGGCATTGAGCTTGTCCTGCTCCCTGGGTGCAAGCAGGTAGACCTTACAGCTAGAGGGTGTGGAATCCAGCAACAGTTCAATGGCATGGTCCCACCTCTTGCACTCCAGAAGCAAGTCAAACAAGGCTTTGGAGAACACATCCTCAAATGCATGGAGATAGAGGGGTATAACATCTCAGAACTCTTGGGGTGCAGCATTAGCAGCAAACATCTGGGCCAGCCACTGGGATGTGGTCTGGCTAGCCCAGATCTCCATGACTGAGAGTGGCAGGCATATAGTAGTAGCATAGATCCAGTCCCCCACTTTTACTGCTTCATCTGGGAGCTCTGGCTCATTTATACCACCAAAATCTCCTCTGTGCTCCTCTTCTGGGGCTCTGCCACTGCTCTAGTTGTCCTTGTAGAGAGCCTCTCTACAAGGGAATACTAGAGGCAGGAGATCCAGGAGGTCTAGATCAGCAAATGGAAGAGGCCCAGCATGACATGCATGGATGGCTGCATGCTTTCTAACACAGGCCTGGTGTTCCTCCCTATCCTCTATAGTACAAGCAGAGCACTTCTGAGGGCATCTGCTCATAGTTACCTCTCTCTTGATCTAATCTACTTCGAAGTTGTGCTTTCAGAGCCATGTGAAACCAAGGATTATATTCTGCCTACCCAAGCTGGTAACAGCAAAAACAGCATGCTCTGCATGATTTTGATAGCAGAGGACCAGATTGACCATGGAGCTGATGGCACCTGCTTTGATGTTGTAGACTGGAATAGGCCTGGGGAGGGGCTGTGTGGTCAGGCCATAGCATTTGACAAACTCCAAGTCCAGAAACAGTTCTGTTGCTTTGCTGTCCAGAAGAGCCATGACTCCATGGGTTTGCTAGGTGTCTGTTGTCTTGATCTCCACATCAAGGCACAGGGAGTTGGCAGATGGGCTGGAAGCCATAACGTACTGTTGGGGCATTCAATGTGCCCAGGCGGGGCTATGCCAGCAGACTCTTAGAGGTGTTGGAGAGCTCAGCAGAGGCTCTGGAATTGGTATTTGTATGTCTGGAGGGGGATGTTGAGGTTCTTCTGTCTCAGAATGAAGGGGGTCAAAGACAATTTCATTTCTATTGATAGACACAAGAACCTGTTAGCACCTAGCAATAGAGGTGTACACCTCATCTGTTGCTCAACTCAAAACTCTCCTCCAACTCTGGAAGTGATGCACACATGCTGATCTCCTTCAGAGTCAACTCCAGCATAGGCTCATCCAGTGGCAGAGCTCTAGCAGCATCCTTTGCAGCCAGCAGCTGCAGAATGAGTTTCTCCTGCTCTGCCATAGAAAGGTAACATACCTCCAGGCCCAGGAAGTAATGCCATGCAAGGTGCCTGGCTTCTAGCATCTCCAGCACAGCAGCAGTGCAGTGCAGAGCTGTCTGGCAGTGTCCATGTCTATAGGGATCTCCAGCAGCAGAGAGCATGCTGTGGGGATGCTAGGAGTAAGAGCTGGCATTGGGCAAACAGGTATGTGGTAGTGAAAATTAGTGATTGGAGCTGGGTGCAGCATAGAATGTGAGTGGCAGAGCTCCCTCCAGATCTCCATGAGTTGCTACTAGTCCTGGGCCACCTCATACCACAATGCAATCTTTTCATTGTCTAGGCAACCCTCTGCAAGATTGTCAATGCATTCTACCAGTGCAGGGTGCAGGCCATCCTAGAAGGTGAGGCATAATTGAAGGCCATCAGAGTAAGCAGCTTGCTCAACCAGAGCATGAAACCAGTTGATGTACTTATCCAGCATATGCTTTTCTTGCCTGTATTGCTCCTTATCACATAGTGTCAAGGCTGCAGTCTTGGCAGGGTCTAGCAGGAAAAATTCTGCACAGAAGTTCTTTTTGAAGGCAGCCCAGTCCAGAAAACTTCCAACACCTCCAGAGCAACAGAAGACTTGCAGCACATAGGTGGAGGCATGTCCAGTCTTCATGTACAACAGCACCCAGGCTATTTTCAATGTGTCAGAGTCAAAGGCATCCCTACTGAGGTGGATGTAGAAGAGGCAGGACTGCAGGAATTGTTCCCTACCAAAGCAGGCACTATTATACACATCTAGTAGTGTGGAGCACAGAATCCATAGCCATAGAGTCATTCGAGCTGCAAAGACAGGTGCAGACATGGTTGGGGCTGGTTCTGCAGCTAGAGGTGGTGTGGAGGTGGAAGCTAGGCATTTGAGCAGTGCCTGGAGCAATTGGGAGATCAGATCTGTGGTTTGACAGAGGGTAGAGAGTTTGGTCATATGATGAGTGAGAGATGATTGCATTAATCGCATCTGGGTTTCTAGGTGTAGCAGGCAAGTCCAGGCTTTGTCCTGCAGAGCTGGGGCCTCCAAGGGTGTGTCTGGGTTGGCAAGCTGAGACATAGAACTCCATGGTACTTAATCCTAATGGGAAAGCAACAGATAGTGGCTCAAAGGTTCCTTGTGGCTAGGAGAAGCTTCCAGACCAGTTTTAGGAGACTAGTTCTGCTGTAAGGGTGACCTCTAGAGTGGCAGATCTGAGTCATGCAGCTAGCAGAGGGGAATCCAAAGTATATTAGCAGAGTAGATGACAATACAATCAGTAACTAATCACCTAGCAGAGGGGAATTCAAAGAGAACAAGTATAAGGATCCCTGCTGCTCAGCACAGCACATCAGCAGATGGCAGAGGCATGTGAACTACTATACAGAAGGCTGGAGCTGAACTTAACCCTAGGATGATGATTGGTGAGGTAATATGGAGAACTCCACAGTTCTCCAGAGCCCCTGAGATGTCAAACAAGCTGCAGAGATGCTAGAATAGGTTGTGGAGGTTGGAAATAGAAGTCTCCTGACAGAAGCTGTACTTATGTATCACTTCACCTTGACGCATGTTCCAGGGAAGACTTTCAGTATGGATGGTTTATCTTGCAGAGAAAAGCAGCCAGGAAATGAAGAGTATGCTCCTGTAGATCAGTCACTATTGGATGATCCCAAATCAATGATTGTGGTTCTCCAGAGATCTTCATAGCTCTAGACTGAGCCCTGGAGACATTGAACAAGCTGCAGAGGCACTGCAACAGGTCATGGAGGTTGGAAATGGAAGTCCCCTGACAGCTGAGGCTGATGCTGGTGATGTGTTTGAGTTTAATGGGACTCAGGAGCATGGTAAGGAGTATGTTGACTTAGAAATATTTGACAATGAGCACTATACTTGTGGTAGTGATAGTGAGGGACTATTTGCCCTCACAGAGGTGCTCTTTGACAGACAACAGAAGAAGGAACCTAGTAATGAGGTTTGCATGAGAAAAGTATGGCTCATGGTATCCAAGGATGCTATGGAATGTCCAGTGCTGCTGGCACAAGACAAAGAATGTCTTGTTACTTGGGTGGAGATGGATGGCCACAAAGCATGGACATTGTGGAATTCTGGGATTACTACTTCCAGAATTACTTCCTTGTTTGCACATGTGGCCAGGATATGGGTAGCACCACTGGCCACCCCCATTACCCTACAGCTAGAAACAATTGGAAGTCATTCTGTAGTAAACTATGGTGCCAGAATTACTATGAAGGTCCCAGGCAATATTCATGATGTCTATGTGAATGTTGCAAATTTCAATTGCTACGATATGATTGTAGGGACACCATTCATGAGAACCCATAAGGTTCCTCTGGATTTTGCAAATAACTAGGTGGTCATTAATAGAAAGGTGACTCCAGCTCACAAATTGAAGCTGAAAGATGCCAATGGCTGTGCACAATGCTTCCACACAGTGGAGAAGCAGCATAATAAGCAGCATTAACTCTTTGGTGAACTCAAGCAGCCTACTATTGAGGAAGTAGTGAATGAAGATAAACTTTGGGTAACTGAGAGTTTACCTGATGGTTACCCATCTCTAATAGTATCTGAAGAAGTGTATCAAAGGAGTACTCTTCAAGAGGGGGGGAAAGTATGCCAGAAGGTTTGAAGTGAACCTTTGAAGGCAAGGGAAAGGAAGATTTGGGACAGACCAATCCCAAAACCTATCCTGGAATGGATGTACAGCCTATGCATGCCACAAGAGTGGAATCAGGTCATAGCTGACCTGACACATCAGGAAGGCATACAGCAATCAACCCCTCAAGACAAACTGTATAG
>JABAJY010008066.1:0-17719 GCA_017607575.1 Termitomyces sp. Mn162
GAGTAGCTCTTCGTACTCTAGTCTTGATATTGCTTAACATTACCTATGGTCTGATTGTTTCCTTCTTGTGTTTTGTGTTTTGTGTTTTGTGTCTCGTTTTCTTATCTCAGTCTCCTGGTCTTATTTCAGTCTCCCGGTCTTGTCTTGTCTCCATTTCATCATCATTCTTGTTATTGTCTCGCATCTCCACTCGAATCTACTCTTGTTCCATATCGACTCCATTTCCTTTTGTCTGATGCTGTCTCGGTGACTCTGTCCAGCCATCTTAACAACCTCACGAACTCCGCAATCATGATTATGGACCCTGACACTCTTTCACCAGGTCTGAACCTCACTCTTCGCTCGGTCCCGGACTCCATCAACTCCAATTGATCTCCCATCAAACCCCGGCTCCACTCCCATTGACCACATAGCCGCCTACTCCTTCGCTTCCACGAATCTCCCATATGGTCTTCTGCCTGACCTCCGCCAAGCCCATCCTGTTTCCTTGCAATCTGACTCCTCCGGACCTCCCCAGATATGTCCAGATCACATCCCACCAACTATCTGCACAAGCCATCAGTGCCCAGAACGCTTTTGAGTGTTCGGTTGCCAGTGCAAGGGGATCACGCCTGCCTAGTAAGGACTCACCCAGTGCAGCTGAGCCCCCGAGGTCAGCGGAACCTGACACTGACCAGGTAATTTGTGACTTCTTCTACCCAGTGCATTGAGGCACCACATCCTAGAGGGAGGGTGATGTCAGGGGACATCCCACTTGTCTCCCCTTCTCCTTCTCCAGTTCTTGTCAGATTTGCTCTGCTATAGTTTTCCTTTATTCTCCTTCCTTTTCCCTATCTATTGGTCCTAGTTTCAGCCCTCAGGCTGTACCAGTTCTCTGTCCATAATTCAGACAAGTATGGCCCCTTTGACACTGCCACCAGCTTATGTAACTGCTGACCAATTGCTGACACATCACTTTTGTCTTTTTTCTCTGTCATACTGTACAGTTGTTTCTCATGCTTCTGAAGCCTCTGAAGCATCACACCTGGCCTAGAGAATCTCCAGACTTGTTCTCTTTGGATTCCCTTTTGCCAGGTGAGTAGTTATCTCAGTAGACACTGTACAGTACTGAATAGACTTTGGATTCCCCTTTGCCAGCTATGTGATTGAGCCACAGCCTCCAGAGGTTGCTCTTACAGGTCCTTGGAGCTCAGGACAGTCAGGGGAAGTGTTGACAGCTGTAAAGAAGGCATCAGAGTGGGCCATTGGAGTCTGCCAGAGAAGCATCAGAGTTACCTGGAGTGGGCACAGAGGGTGTATGATAGTTGGGGGGTTTGATGGGGCATTGGGGGGGAGGGAGGGGGACTCCAGAGAAGTGAGCAGGCTGGGAACAATATTGGGGATCCAGGGAGCAGGTTGTGACACATGCCAATGTGTCACCATGGCCTGCCCAACTCCTCCAGAACCTCCCATTGACCACATTGCAGCCTGCAATCCTATCAGTTCCCTCAGTTCCCATCAGTATATCACTGCAGCCTGCCCACTGAACAGAACTGACACCCATTGACTCCATGCACCTCCAACAAGCCCTGCCATCAGACCCACAGCCTCTGGAGGAGTTTCTGTAGTTAGTATATAAGTCATAGAGTAATATCTGCTATGGTAGTCTTGATATTGCTGATATTTTTCTGTTACATTTGTGTATGTTACATTTCCTGATTTTGTCTCTGTTTCTGTCTCCAGTCTCATGTTTCTATCTTAGTCTATTTTGTTCTCCTCTCTGTCTCACCTCAACTCTGTCTCATCTCATCTGCTTCTATTTTCTTTATTGTTGCCTGAATTCCTTTCAACTCTAACTCTGTTACAATCTCTGCTCATCTATTTACAACTCATACATTCATAATTAACTCCAGATCTTGCCCTATGCTTGGCCCCAGAACCATCAATATTAATTGATCCCCCATCAATATCCAGCCCTGCTTCCATCACTTGCATGGCCTCTGCTTGCCCCACACACTCAATACTCACCTCTGTACTTGTACCTGAGTCATCCCCAAACCCAGCCCTTCTTTGCACCTCATCTTAGACATCCACAGACTATCCTGGACTTGTTTGGACTGCTCCCCTTAGCTCATCCTCACAAGTATCTGAAGTCTGGACCTCCCTGGAATGCTAGGTTATAAGTGCAGAACATCACATCTGCCTAATAAGGACTCACCCAGTTAAGCTGAACCCCTGTGGTTAGTGAAACCTGACAAAAACTACTTCCTAGCTTCTATCTAAATCTCATTTTCTTACTCTTGTCTCTGGATGTTGCCAGTCTAATCAACCAGCACCACCAACTATGCAAGTAACCCTTTGAAATTTTCATTGATAATCTATGGCATATAGAACCTGTCTTCATTTGGCAAATCTGGCCCAGTCTGCAGCTGAGCCTGTCACCAAAGAGGACCCCAAGCACAGCTTGAGTCAGGAGATCTCCTTGCAATTCAACAAGTTGAGCAGCTTGATGGGATCCATATATTCCTCTGCCATGAGCTCCCAAGCCAGCAGTAGCCCCACTGTACAAGTGTATGCCCCTGGGCCTGTTACAGGCAGGGATGCCCATTTCTCAGGAAGTGAAGTAAGTGTTGCTTGAGGGGAGCCTTGTGACAAGAAGTCCAGTACTGATGAGCACCATAATGTTGATTTTACATGGACAGTAGATAATAACCATCCTATCTTAAAGAGTACATCTATTTCTTCAGAGTCCACTCCAATATCAGACTGCAAGATGTACCAACCTTTTGTTGATGATGCCCCTGAGAAGGACTCCAACATGACCCCATCTGGGCTCACTGCTGAGCAGAGCAGGGCAATGAGCCTTGCTTGTTAGTCAATGACCAACAAGGAGCATGAACATTGTGATCAGTAGGCAGATCATATCTGCCAAGCCTGCACCAATGAAAATAAATTTTGGTCTGGTGAAAATCTCAATCCTTTCAATGACTCAAGCTTGGAAGAGGACTTACCAAACAAGGGCAAAGGAGTTGACCCATGCAATTGGGGTGCCCTCAACCTGTCTGATACTGAGTTGAAACCTGAGGTCCAACATCAGCTCCTCAAGACAAAGGACTACAAGTCCAAGGACAATTCTAACAAGCTTACCAGAGGTGAAGAACATCCTGCCAAGGGACAGGCAACCAAGTTCCCAGTGGCATCTTATGCAGTGTCAGATGGTGAGGTTGAAGTCAAACAGGAGTCACCCTCATGGGAGGAGATCAAGCAATACCTGCATGATAAATGTCAGCTTGTCAAGGAGTTAGACAGGCTTTGGCAAAAGCCAAAGATTGCTCACAGCAAGAAGGAACATTCAGGTTCCATCCCCATATCTGACAAGCTGGCCAGCCGCATCAACTGCATAACTGGCAGCAAGACTAAGTTGATAAGTGCATGCAAAGATAAGAGGTCCACTCACAATAATAAGAATGCCACAAAGCCCATTGCACAGGTCATTGGTAAGAGTGCTTTGGGATGTGCATTTGAGTGTCTGAGTGGCACATGGGATGGAAATTCTTCTAATGACTCCTCATCCACTTTAGACTTGGACTCTGAGTTTTGTTCAGACACTGATTTTCCTTTTTTGTCATCCTCAAATGACTCAGGGTGTGATAGTTTTTTGTCTAACTGGGAGTCCAGCTCCTCCAGTGGAAGTTTGTTGGGATCTTCTTGTGGTTGTTTCCATGGCCACAAGGGAAAGAAGCTCAAGAGGGGAAAGAAGTCTAAGTCCCAATCCAAGTCACATTGTTGCCATAAGCACCAGAAGCTGTTGATCAAGCCAATGCTACCTGAGAAGTATGATGGTCAGGCTATGTATTGTTCTTTCTAGAAGTTCCTTACCCATGGGACTGCCTACATCAAATATTGTTATATTCAGAAGCACTATCAGGTGATGGTGCTCTCAGAGTTCTTAACTGGAAAGGCCTGCACTTGCTACATGTGTTGTGTGTCCCTTGCACCACAAAAGTGGACATTGAAGGAGTTCTTCAACAAACTCTTCAACTATTGCTTTCCAATTGACTACTGCAATCAGCACCATGTCCATCTTGAATGGCTAAAGCAGGGAAGCAAGTCAGTCAAGAACTATGTTGCTGATCTCAATGAGTTGTTCACCATTGTTGGGTCAGACAGCGGTTTTGCATACATAGTTAAGCTCTTTAATAGGTTTAAGCCATCTATTTGCAAGGCATTGCTCCATGCTCACCTCAATCCTGAATGTTCAAGTTGACATAAGCTGATTTGTGAGGCCAAATATCAGGAGATGGCTAAGAATGTTGATGTGGAAGAGGCTCATCAGCCTCACCACTCCAACCATGTGGGCAGCCACCAGTCTCATTGGGAGCACTGCTAGGGAGGCCACTTTGGGCACCAAGGACAATGCAGCAGCCCTAAGCATGGAAGATCTCCCTTTGAAAAAAAAAACCAATGAGACACCAAGATTTTCATCTATGAGGGTGGGCTCTCAGCTCAAAGGTCATGTACTAAGCCTGGACTGTCCAAGCAAAGGCATCAGGCCAATGCTTCAGGACCAAAACACTTCCTTAATAAAGAAGAGGAAGCTGAGTTATGAGCTGCAAATAAGTGCTTCCACTGCAAGAAAGAAGGGCACATGGCCCAAGATTGTCTGCATGCTCATGTGGCCAAATCCACTGATGGGAAGCCACCTGGAATTAGTGCATATGAAATGGCAGTTGACCTGGACAAGACTGAACAATTATGTTTGCAAAGCCTTGAAGTAATCACAGAACTCACTGTTGGAGCTCTAGCCCTATGGAACTTGATTTACCATGACAGGTCTTGCTGGTCTTTGGGTCCCCCCCAGTCTACAGACTGTATCATCAGATCTGTTGAGTAAGGATGGTAGCTAAAGGAGCATGCCAGAACTAATTTTGGAATATGACTTGTCTGACTTTGAAGAACATCTGTGCAACAGTCTGCTTGATCTTGCATCTGTGTTAGAATCAACAGATGATGAAGATGGAGAACCTACCTTATCCTTTCCTTTTGGCACTCTGATACAAGAACTATGGGGTTAGTTTCCCCAAGGACTAAACAGTGACAAAGGAACTGGAGGTGTGGCCATTCCTGCTGAACAGTCTGCCTGATCTTGCATCAGTGTCAGAATCAACAGATGATGGAGATGGGGAACCTACCTTATCTTCTCATTTTGGCACTCTGGTACAAGAACTATGGGGTTGGTTTCCCCAAGGACCAAACAGTGACAAAGAAACTGGAGGTGCCGCTGTTCCTGCTGTTGCCCAACCCTCCACTTTAGTACCAACATGAGGACTAATTTGAGTGATTGTGACCAAACACCAGAGAAAAAGTTCTATGTGTCATGACCCATCCCCAGACCTCTCCCCTAGCAACCCCCACTTCTCCAGAGTACCCACCAACACCCCCTCAACCTGCCCCAACCTTTGCTCACCCCTAACACCCACCCCAGCAAACTCCAACTCTTCCTTGGCCAGCTCCAATGCTTTTTTGGTCAACTCCAACATCTCCCCATCACTCCCCTAACCCCCTCAAGCTCCCAGGTATTCCTGCTGCTTCTCCTGAACCCCAGCTCATATCATGGACCCACACCAGTGTGTCATCACAGCCCCACCCAATCAGACCTGACACCTGTCCAACCCATGTGGCCCCAACAAGCCCTGCTGTCAGACCCACAATCCCCAGAGGAGGCCTAGTAGTCAGTATTTAAGTCATAGAGCAATATTTGCTACAGTAGTCTTGATATTATCTATGATTGTGTCTGTTTTGTCTTGTTTCCTGGTTTTGTCTCTAATGTTCCATTCTCATCTTGTATTGTCTTCAATTCATTTTGTTCTCATCTCTATCTCATCTTGACTCTGTCTCATCTCATCTATCTCAGTTTTCTTTTATGTGTGCCTGGTTCCCTTCAGCTCTATTTCTGTTCCAATCTCCATACATATTCTTGTAACCCTGTATCTAACTCTGGACCCCCATCAATTCTGCCTACTTGCCTATCAAACCCCAGTCCCACTCCTGTTACTTGCATGACCTCAAGTTGCTCCACATTCCAAACATCTGCCCCCAGACTTGTGCCTGACAATCCTTCAAGCTTGCCCCTTACTCACACCTTGTCTTAGCCTTCACTGGACTTCCCCAGACTTACTTAGACTGTTCTCCTAGCTTATCCTTGTAAGTATCCAATGTCCAGAGCTTCACAGAACACAGGTTATAAGTGCAGGACATTATGTCCACCTAGTAAGGATTTGCCCAGTTGAGCTGAGCCTCCATGGTCAGTGGAACCTGACATAATATCAAGACTCTCCCTTACCCCATTCTTGATGTTTGCATACAACTCTGTGTACAACCCTGCTGGCTACCTAATTGACATCTATAGTAGGCTGGTCCCTGGAAATCCTTATGCCCCATTCTATCCAGGCCCACCTGCAGATCACTACATTTCTTGTTACTGGACTCTGGATCCAAACCTGGCATTCTACACTCCTTCATTAGTTAAGGAGTACCACCAAGCTGGCACCACCCCCCAACATTCTCTGCTAATGGGACCTACCCCCACATGTATCCTGGAGGATTCCTTAGAGCATCCCCAGCCATGCCCAACTCTGCCTACCTCTCCTTGGCACACTACTATGCATATCCAATCCCTGCTGCAGCTCCAGTTCCTCCAGAACAACTAGATAATTATTCCCTCTCTCAACTCCAATTTCCCACTCAAATTCCTCCCTCTTTTAGACAGCAGCAAGTTGAGGCCTATGTCCAACAACACAACAAAGTTCTCTGCTTCCTCCATCTCTCTCCTATAGAGTTGGCAAGACATGCTTGCACTGTCCTTGTCAGCCTTTGTTATCATGACACCCCAGGAACTCTAGAAGTCTGGGCAGACTAACTCCTTGACTTCCACAAATGTGACCAGCAAGGCACCCTCCCTAAAGCAACTCAAGGCACTCTGAGAATCAACACCCTCCTCCAGAATGAATTGCACACTCTGGTCAATGAAATTCATACCAGCCCAAACCTCCAATGCTTTGAGGACCCATTGGACCTGGCCTGCTCCTTCTACATACAACAAGAAGAATCCACTGAAGTATAGGCAGAAGCCCTGGCCCCCATTCCCTGCCAGCAAGAGGAACTCAATGCCACATCAAATATCTTAAAGTCCCTCAACCCCACCAGAGGCCTCTTCAACCAACCCACCACCCACACCCTGGCCCTCTCCACTTGTTCCTGGGCCAACTCTATTCCCAGTACCTTCCATACTTGGAAATCAGCCCACTGAGCCTGAACTCCATACCCATAGAGCTCCCCAGCCCCTCCCTGCCAACAATGACCTTGCCTCCAACTACATTTCTCCTACATTGATGAGCCAGAAAACCTTGGTGGAGAACCTGCCCTTGAGAATGGAGCCCCAGCCCCCTCTCTGGTACAGGCCTCCCCACTTTGACCTCCATACTCCCCATGGCAATGCATCCCCAAACACACCCATGCCCTGCTGAAATGTCTAATGCCTCCATGTCAACCCATGAGTCCTAGAGCACCTCAACTCCTCTTTTCCAATAACTGTCCTTGACCTCTGCTAATCTCCCTACCCAATCCCCCTGTTGCCAACAACAACTATCAACTCCTGGAGAACCCCCTCCCCCTCACTGGGCCCTAGAGCCCCCTCTAGGCAATGCTGGCCAACCCCCAGATTGTGAGCCTCTCAATAGTGGACTTCTGGGCAGATAAGGCCCAGCTATGGACAGCTTCCCCTCTCAATGCAGAAATGGGAACAGTTATTATTACTACTACAATGCCAGACTCCTGCCCCAAACTCAAAACCCCCAGGACAACACTCACAACACACTGGCCTGAGAAGGCAAGCTCAACATTCAGAAGCTGGAGCCCTTTACTAGCCATGACCCCCAGAAGTGAAAAGTGTTCCTGATCAAATGCCTTACTATGTTCTAAGTTAAGCCTATTACCTTCCAACTTGAGAGCTCATGACTAGCCTTTGCTGCCTCATACCTACAAGGCATTGCCTTCAACTACTATATGGCACTGCTCTAGTTTGACCCTAACAACCTTGTGCTCTCCAACTGGCTTGCTTTCACTCAGGAATTCTTCAGTAAGTTTGGTGTATTTGACACTGTAGCAGAAGCAGAGGAAAACCTCTTTGACCTCCAGATGTGTGACAATGAACATTTCACCACCTTCATTGTCTGGTTCAAACAAGAAGCCTATGAAACCAGTTGGAACTACAACTCCCTCCAATTTTCTCTCTGCCATGCCCTACCTCAATGCATCAAAGATGTCCTCTGCCTCACACCCAAACAAACTATGTACAACAGTTACAAGGCACTTGTTACACAGGTCAATCAATGCTACTGGGAAGACCAAAGCAAAAACACAGCACCCTATACCACCTGGAACATCCCCTGGAACACCAACTGGCAGGCCAGAGCAACCCATGGCAATTGACCCTCAATCCCCACAGCCCCTGTCAACTCTGCATTCCATTTCCCCCCAGGATGAGGACCCTCTAGCACCAATTGACCCTTAGGACCCCACCCACCAGCCCAACTCAATGCCAATGACCTCCACAAAGCTCTGGAACCCCTGGATGCCAACCTCAACAACTCCCAGGACCCTAACAATGCTCTGGACCCTACTGAAGACTAGGAGGCTCTATGCACCAACAAGATTTAGAACAGGCCCTGGATTGACATACCAGAGAAGACTCAAGAGAAGCAATAGAAGGAGGGTGCATGCATTTTATGTGGTGAGCAGAGACATTGGCCCTAAATGCCAGGTGATGGAATATGCCATATGAACCATTGACAGAGAAAACTATAACTACTAGTTTATGGAAAATGAGTCAGTGGTTTATGTTTTGAAGACAAACTAGACTGTGAATCAGACATTGATGTCTTCTCCACCCCAGCTGTATCTCTCTGCATAATGGTTTTCTTCTTGGACACCCTCCCAGCACACCTCTCCTCCCACTCCTCCCACACCCTCCTCCACACCACCCTTCCCTTCTCCACTGACTCTGTCCCCACCTTAATTGACAGTGGCACCAGTACCAATTCCATTAATGAATTCCTGGTGGTGCTTGCTCCACAGCACCTTCAGCACTTCTCCACCCTAGTCCTCCTCAAGCTCTTTGATGGTGACCCTACTTCCAGTGGAAACATCACACACTGTATAGAAATGATTGTGATCTTTGCCAACAGACAACAACAGGATCTTTAGCTACTAATCACCAAACTACATGTCTCTGCTCACAGTGTTCTAGATTTTTTATGGCTCTGCTCTATCAACCTCCACATTGACTGGCCCAGTCTCACCCTCCACCTCAACCAGGATAGCCCAACCAACTTCAGACCAGTCCTCTTCAATGTCTCATCCCACTCCAAGTGCCTCAGAGGCACTACTGACATTCCCTGAACCCCCTCCCCCACAGCTCCATTTGAAGTCTGCACAATCATTCATCATCAACATTTGACTTGATGACTCCCTGATGGTCCTCCCTGCCCTTGTCAACAGCAGAGCCTCTGGCACCTTTGTCAGCAACCAGCTTGATCTCCCTCACAACGTCCTCAACAAACCTCTTGAACTCCAGCTCTTTAACAAAAGCTCTGCCTCAACTAGAATCACCCAATACTATGACAATGCCCTTGCCCTTGACAATGACTTAAGACTCCAGGTCCAGCTCCTCATCATCCAGCTCCCAGAGTTAACTCCAATCATGCTTGGACTCCCTTGGCTGCAGGACATCAACTCCAACATTGACTGGAAGAACCTCATTATGCAATTCTGTAATGGAGTGCCTGTTACATTACCTCCTTAGTATCCTATTAGTAATACACATTTATTTGTATATTATATTTATAAGGTAGTGTCACATGATGCTACCCATAAATACCCATACTGTAATTATGTAAGGCAGCGCCTTACTTCATACTCCATAAATTAGACACAATTGACTGGTTTTGACTTATAAGGTGTGAACCACAAGCTGTGCAACTTGTAACAAAAACATTATATTTTTTAGGTCAAACAAACATGTAATCATTTGTGGAGTGAGAAGCTGAACTTCCAAAAGAGAAGTTCACTGCCATGGATTATAATCAAAACATTAAAATTTCAACATTTGCCTTCTGCAATGGGCACAGTAGTCATCATGAAAGGTCAGGTGGTCAGGCCTAGGTCTGAACCAGGGTTTGATGGAACAGTGCAAGCTGTTCCACATGAACCAGTGGATGTTGCCATGTCACACTATAGTGTGGAGAGGGAGAGTGGAGTGATGTCAGGAAGATTGCCAGTAGTTACTCCTGTTCAACCATCTTTGAGTGGTTGAATGATCCCCACAATGGAGGGCACTCAAGTGCTCTCTGCTTGAATGTACCTGATGGTTGAGCTAGAGGGTGCAGCAGGGGCAGCAAGCAAGAAAGAGACCCTCTTGCATGCATCTACTGTGCTGTGAGTAGAAGGACTGCAATCCTTCCCAGAGGCCATGAGAGGTCTTGGTGACTCCTTGATGGTGATTACACCACTGAGGAAAATGAGGAAGAACCTCTTCACAGAGCTCATGACCCTGTTTGTTTACAAGCAGGATCTATGCTGGGTATATGCACAGTGGGTCCCTCTACATTCATTGAGACAATGTTGGAGACACCTCAGATACTGATGGTGAAGCAAATCCAGATGACATCCTCCATAGGAGGGTGTTAGTTTTCTGGCAAAACTAGGTTGAAGTCCCAAAGATCTCAACTCAGCAATGCTTAGCTGCTTGAGTAGCTAAGCATATTGCCATTCAGCAGTCATTGGGTGAGGGACTCATCCCAACTGACCCTGTAAAGTTCATGAACTTTATATGCTTTTTCTGGTGCAGGAGGTAGCATATTGCCTCCAGTGAAAGAAGGTATGAGGATTGCAGGTATTGTCTGTGATGCCATTGCTGTTTGTAGGTAGAGCTCAGTTATCCCCACTGTCTCCAGTCAACAAAGCATTGGCTCTATTACAAGTGCCATAGCAGCCTGGAGAGACACCACATGACTATGCAGCATAACAGGCTGCAGTGGACCATCAGAGACAGGCTAAATTGGGCACAATTGTGGCTCTTAACCTAGCTTCTACAGAAGCTGGGTCAGTGATGTGATTACAATTGAGCAACCCATAGTATGCAGGAGAACAGCTGGGTCAACATGTAGAGCATTGACCTGGAAAGACAGACTTGCATTGCAGCAATTCCACAATGGCAACCTTGAGGACTTTGGGCAGTTCTACATAGACAACCAAGGGGTGGTGTTCCAGGAGAATACCACCTATGATGCATGGCCAGAGAATTATGTTCCACCAGAACATACCAGGCCCATCAAGAGGAAAGAGTGAGAATCTCACTCTCTCCTGGTGGACAAGCATGTTGGGACTATGAGTAGCCCCAATACACATCATAGGCCAACCAACTAAGGAGGGAATGCCCCTCCAAGTTGGTCTGGCAATCAAGCAATGGGTGGAGTAGATATATGACAAGGATCACCTGGGGGTGATCCTGAGTCCACTCTGCCCTTAACACCTTGCTGTGGACTGCCTGGGCCAGGTGAAAGTGGTGGAGGACCTGAAAGAGGACCACCTTTTCCTGGTCAAGAACCTTCACTGCCCCCAGGAGAAGATCCACCCAATTCTAATGGACCAGATAATGGCCCAATGGATGAAAAAGACAACAGGAGTCACCACAACAGTATGGATGATTCACTACTCCTGAAGTGGAGGAAGCCCACAAATATTACTGCTAGACAATGCATGATTGTCTACAGGCAGTGATGGAGCAAATGCTTGCTGTCTGACTGGCAATTCCAGATGGACTCAAGCCTAGAAGGAGTGTTCTGTTAAAGACAATCACTCCATATGCTAGATCTGCCAAGTTCAGTGAACTTGAGCACTGGCAAATGAGTGTCTGCATGTTTTATGTGGTAGCCCAATATGGTGGAGATGAGTGCAAGTGTGAGAAAGTCCTGATTCTAATGGACTTCCTTGCTGCAGGTGCCCTGAAATGGTATCTGCAACATATAATACATGTCAACAGAGCTCAGTCCCACTGGAGATTTGAGGACATGGTCTTCATATTGTACAATTGGTTTGTACAGCCCTCAACAATGCAGGATGCATGCAATATGTTCCATGTCATGGTTTTTGCAGTCAAAGAGGAAGTGCAAGGATTCTATGATGCCTTGCTTGACCATGCTCAAAACATAGCCATTTTCCTCAACAAATTTACCATTCATGAGTGATTTTTGGAGGGAATACTCTCTGACATGCTTGTGGAATTAATATGCAATGGTGGCCTCACTCCCAAAGTGAACACTGTTGAGTGGGTTCACTCAAAGTCTGTTCCTCCCTCATGAGTTCTAGGTTCACCCAAGCTCATTGACTTCCATATGAGTTTTGGGTTCATCCAAACTCTACCACTTCCTGGGAAGTTCTGGGTCCAATCCAAACTCACTCACTTGGTTCTAGTTCTTGGCTCAACTCAAACTCCTGCTGTGCTGAGTGATCTTAAGGATCTCTCTATGGCATAGCTTTGATTAACTAAGGCATCTGTGTCATCATGACACTACCTCAAAGATCTATCTTTCTATTGTATTGCTTGCAGATCACACCCACTCACTCAATGCTCATTGTGTCTTCCATGGATGAATTACATAATCATCAAACTCCATTAACATAGGACTGGACTTGAGCTCAGTTCTCCCAAGCTTTATCCTTTCCCCATGAGTTCTGAGTTTATCCAAACTCACTCACTTCCTCTCAGGTCTTGGGTTTGGAAATTCCAACTCTCAAAATTTCCTCCTCTGCTGAGTGACCTTAAGACATGAAGCTTGATGTACACCAGTAAAGTGCCTTGGGAACAAGACAGTCTCTTCTGTGTGTTGAATACCACCATTGATGAGCTCTGAGTTCACCCAAGCTCTATTCTGTCAGGTTTCGCTGACCATGGAGGCTCAGCTACACTGGACAGATTCTTACTAGGCAAACATGATTCCCTGCACTGATAACTGGGCACTCAGAGAGAGCCTAAGCATGGGGAACTTGTGAGAGCAAGTGATGGGGAGTGATCTGAACAAGTCTGGGGTGGTCCAGAGGAGCCTGGGACAAGTTGTGGAGGAAGGGGCAAATTTGACAGGGCATTAGGTACAAGTCTGGAAGCGAATATTGTGGGTGTGGAGTAAGCAGAGGCTATGCAAGTGATGGGAGCAGAGCCAGAGCCTGATAGGAGATCAACAGAGGTTGATAGCTTTCAGAACCAAGTAAGTAGCAAGGTCAGGAGTTGGTTTAACAAATGTTCAGGGGTTGTAATTGTAAGTGTGGAGTTTGTAAGGTCATAAAGTCAAGAGAACTTGGACACAATAATAGAAACAGAGTCAAATGAGATGAGACAGAGTTGGATGGAGCAAAATGGAGTCAAGACAAGATTGAGACAAGAATGAAAATAGATTCAAGCAGAGATACAAAACAATAACAAGAACAATAACAGAGATAGAGACAAGACAAGACTGGGAGACTGAGAGAAGAGGAAACATAGCACAGAACACAAAGCATGAGACAGAAACAATCAGAAACACATCAGGTAAGGCAATATCAAGACTAGAGTACAAGGAGATACTCTATGACTTATATACTGACTACTGGAGAGCTCCAGGGGACAGCAGGTGTGGCAGCAGGGCTTGGCAGAGCTGTGCAGGGTTGACAGGTGTTAGTTGTGATCAGGGGGCAGGCCATGGTGATATTCTGATGGGATCAACTGAGGATGCAGGTTATCTTGAGGTTGTTGTGGTACTCTGGAGTAGGTCGGGTGAACCAGGGTAATGAGCTGATGACATATGATGGAGTCAGAAATGGAGGGTTCTTGGGTCTCTGGACAGTCAGGGAAAGTGTTGACAGCTGTGGAGAAGGTGTCAGAGTGGGCTAGAGGGCCATTGGAGTTTGCCAGAGAAGTGTCAGAGTTATCCAGAGTGGGCACAGAGAATGTGAAATGGTTGGGGGGTTTGAGGGGGCATTGGAGGGGGGAACTCCAGGAAGCAAGCAGGCTGGGAATGAGGTTGGGGGTCCAGGGAGTGGCTTATGACATATTCCTTACTTATGACTCTTGGGTTCATTCAAACTCACTCTTATGTCATCTGAGCCTTAGGATAATACCCCAAGTTATAATTCAACCCCATTGCTCTATCAAAGTAGGACTGGACTTGTAAACACAACTATTGATGAGCTTGGTTCACCCAAGCTCTATCCTTCCCTCATGAGTTCTGGGTTTATCCAAAGTTACTCACACTTCCTCTCAAGTTTTGGGTTTGGGAACCCCAACTCTCAAATTTCCTCCTTTGCTAAGTGACCTTAAGGCATGGAGCTTAATGTACACCTATAAGGTGCCTTGGGAACAAGCCAGTCTCTTCTGTGTGTTGAATACCACTATTGATGAGCTCTGGGTTCACTCAGGCTCTATCCCTTTCTTATGACTCCTAGATTCACCCAAACTCACTCTTATGATTGTCTGAGCTCTGGAATAATTTTCCAAGGGATTTGAGAGGATGTGCAAACTGCTTCTGTGTTGATGCAAACAGGCCAGATGTGAATATGTATAGGCTCAATGCAATGTTGCAGCTGGACTTGAAGGATGTGGAAGAGACAGGGAGGAAGAAGGGTGTTGAGAAGATGCACCCCATCAATATGCAGACAATGTTGTTGAGAGGTACTATGCTGAGGAACATGACATGTGTCATAGGTATTGTCATGTACACTAGCAAAGACACATGTATTGTCATGAATTTGGGTAGGACCTCCAGCAAGCAGAGCAAGGTTGAGAGGCAGATAAATCCACAATTGTATGTTGCCTGTCTGTTGCTATGAGAGCAGTGCTCATTTTGTCAGTGTCTAGCTTTGTCAACTTGATTATTGTTGTGATGATGGCTGTTGTATGTGCCATTGTTGACTCTGTTCTTGAACATCACTACTTCCCATGAAATGCACCCTGGTTGTTCTTAGACAACTTGTCTGATGACAATCCTTCTATTAACAGTCTCATTACTTGGGCCTTCATGCTGATCACATATGTATAGCTCATAACATTGTAGGGCATAAAGGTGCTAACTTGATATGCTCATTATAGGTTCCAGAACATTGTCCCAATTTCTTTTTCCATGGTTGTACAGGCTGCCATGACCACCTTAATTGTCTAGTAGATGACTCTCTAGGAGTCAGGTTTAAGTTTCCTGATGGGGTCAAACCTTGTTGAGCTGAAGAAAAGCATATCCAAGCATATGCTGGAGGATACAAGTTCTTCCAGTTGGAAGACTGGGCTATGAATGTGTGCTATCACCTAGCAGCATGCTGCTATAGTGGTGATGACATGGACCAGGAGTGCATCTTTGTGCTCCATGAGTTCATTGATAGGAAAGTGCAGAACTGGTTCCACTGCCATGTCTTGCATACAAACAGGGATAAGCATGACTGGACCTTCAGGAAGGTTCTCATAGGATTGTATAATTGCTTTGTGAATGCAGCAACTATGCAAGAGGCTTGTGAAGCCTCCTGAACAGCAGTATATGATGCCTGAACAGGCATCCAGACCTTTTATGATGACCTGGTGAGTCATGCACAAAACATGGCCATATATCCCAATGAGTTCAGCTGAGATGTGTCTTGTCACCTGAGGTCAATACTGTGACCAAATTTTTGGCATATGCAATATGCTATGAGCAGTCAGACTGTACTGCAACTCATTATGACCAGCACAGCTCTTGCAGTGCATAAGGACATTGTCAATCTGTAAAGGTTGGCACATTCTTAGCAAAATGTTCTGAGATGGAACAAAACCATAACTCATGGTTTGTAGTCTAGTGCAGGCTGCCTGTAGGCCAAAGGCCTGGACCGGGACCAACTGGTAATGCACCAGTGGCAAAGGAGAGTCAGTATATGCCCAGAGTGGGCCAGTCTGGACCAAAGGTAGTGCAGGATGGTCCACCTAGAGTGAGCCCTCCCAAGGTTGCTTTTGGTGGTGGAGACATGGGCTACAAGCCAAGTGGCAGCATGTCACAATGCTACAATTGTGGCCAGACTGGCTACTATGCAAAGGATTGCAAGGTGCCATAAGCACAAGTGCAAGCTGCACATATGGCAGTAGCAAGTAGTGATGTAGAGAGCAATGCTGAAGAAGACCAAGAGGAACTTGTCAATGATGAGGAAGCCCCACCAGAGGTAGAGGAACCAGAGGGTGATGACAATGCTAAAAGTGTCCAGATTGATGGAGATGAATACATTGCAGTGGATGTATATGACAACAAGTACTATGTGTCAGGTTCCGCTGACCCCGGGGGCTCAGCTGCACTGGGCGAGTCCTTACTAGGCGGGCATGATCCCCTTGCACTGGCAACCGGACACTCGAGAGCATTCTGGGCACTGATTGCTTGTGCGGATAGTTGGTGGGATGTGATCCAAACAGGTCCGGGGAGGTCCGGAGAAGTTGGATTGCGAGGAAATGGGACAGGCTTGGCAGGGTTCAGGCAGAAGACCGTATGGGAGATTCGCAGACACGAAGGGGTAGGAGGTTACGTGAACAATGGGAGCAGAGCTGGGGTTTGATGGAAGATCAATTGGGGTTGATGGAGTCCAGGACCGAGCAAAGAGCGAGGTTCGGACCTGGCAAAAGAGTGTCAGGATTTGTAATTGTAATTGCGGAGTTTGTGAGGTTGTTAAGGTTGAGGAAGACTTGGGCACAACAGCTGGACAAAGTCACCAAGACAGCGTCGGACAAAATGAAATGGAGTCGAGATGGAACAAGAATAGATTCGCGTGGAGATACAAAACGATAACAAAAATGATAACAAAATGGAGACAAGACAAGACCGGGAGACTGAGATAAGACCGGGAGACTGAGATAAGACTGGGAGACTGTGATAAGACTGGGAGACTGAGAGTAAGGAAAACAAAACACAAAACATGAAACACAAGAAGGAACCAATCAGACCATAGGTAACGTTAAGCAATATCAAGACTAGAGTACGAAGAGCTACTCGACGTCTTATATACTGACTACTGGAGAACTTCGGAGTACGTTGGCTGTGGTGGTGGGGCTTGGCGGAGCTCGACAGAGTTGGCAGGTGTCAGTTGCAATCAAGGGTCGGGCCGCATTGATATGTTGATGGGATCATTTGGGAACGTGGGTTGCCCCGAGGTTGTCGTGATACTCCGGAATGGGTCAGAGGAGCCAGGGTGTTGAGTTGATGATGGGTGGCGAAGATCGGGAACAGCGGGGGTGGTTCTCAGGGTTTGGGAGATCCAGGGTCAGTGTCAGTGGCTGCAGGGAAGGCGTCGAAGTTGGCCAGGGGGCCATCGGAGTTAGCTGGGGAGGCGTCGGAGTTAGCCGAGGGTGCGTCGGGGCTTGTCAGGTTCCGCTGACCTCGGGGGCTCAGCTGCACTGGGCAAGTCCTTACTAGGTGGGCATGATCCCCTTGCACTGGTAACCAAACACTTGAAAATGTTCCGGGCACTGATGGCTTGTGCAGATAGTCAGTGGGATGTGATCCAGACAGATCCGGGGAGTGTCACGACCCATTCCCCGAAACCCCACACATCGTCCATCAAACCCCCGAACCCCCAAAAGGACCCCCAACGCTCCGCCGAACTTCCGCCCATGCCCCGCGCCTACTTCGGCTAACTCCGACGCCCCCCC
>JABAJY010008067.1:0-17686 GCA_017607575.1 Termitomyces sp. Mn162
TTACATTTGTCATGAGTTGAGGATTATGAGACATTGAAAAAGAAGGGTATGGTACATTGTTGTCTTGTTGCTCTTATGCAATGGCTGTCTTCAATGCATATTCATCACCTCCTGCTACAGCTCTCTATTTAGCAGAATTTTTTGTAGCATTAACCTTCTGTCACACTCAGATATTGAACTATCCTAGAGTTTCTCATTTATATCTTCCAACTCATTTTTTAACCAATGCAAGGCTTCTTTATTGCACCAAGTCTAAATCCATTGATCCTGAAATTGACACTCTTTGTTATTGTGTTTGAAACACAAATGTAAAACTGATTACATGCTTATCCTGTACAAATGAACATGACTCTGCATTTCTGCTGATGCCTGGAAAACTCCTGCACATAAACTCCCTCAGCATTTGTGCTGACCCCAACATGTTACAAATTCTTTGTTGGGTTTTTGTTAGTGCAGACACAATCATTAAAATTGTCCCAGGCTCCACTCCTAGAGTCCTTGCTTATATCAATACAGGAATAGTAAATAGTATAGTATTATGCCTTGACAACAATAGAATAATGCAAGTAATTTTGTCCATTAAATGGATTTACTTTCTCCACTATACTTCTGAACCTTACCTCTTTTTGTATAGTGAGGCACAGGATACAATGCATGCCAGCACCATTAACATTGGTCTTCTATTTGTTTGATTTACCCACATGTTACCTGTATATTACCAAGTGTTTTTGGCAAGCAGATGAGGCCATGATCTTGACTCATCATGTTGGATGTCAACCAATCACATTCCAAGAGTTCTGTATGATGCATAGTGCACTCATGCTGTTCTATGGTTTTGGAATTTAGAAGTTAAAGAGGTTAATTGTGAGTCCTTGGTATTAGGCATGGTGTAGTAGAGCAACTCTGCTCATATGTAGGACAGAGACAAAAAAGAAATTGAAAGATTGGTTTTAGTTGACTGGGAGAGAACAAGTATAGAACATCCTCTTTCTAGGTATCCCTTTGCAAATAATAATAATAACTGATAAAAACAGACAAGATCACATGATATTTTGAACTTGGTCTGAATGGTCAGGGCTCTAAGCTGTTACAGAGGGAATATACTCAGTCTGTGTATAATAGTCTCTATGAATTGTATGTACCTGTAACAGAGGGAATAGACTAATGTGCATAAGTAAAGGTGTGGGTAAGATATGAGTATTCAACCCATCTCAGTCTGTTATAATAGACTGAGGTGTGCTCAAGTGCCAATCTGTAATCTATATGCACCTCCACCTTCCTAATCTGTCATTTGCTAGCATGTGTTATTGGCTTGGCCTGCACTACACAACTCACTTCCAATACCTTTTATTGGAGGATCTCATCTGGATTATCTGAGGTGTCAACAACATCCTCTATAATTATGATGATGAACATGGATGGCCCAGCTCCCCAAGAGCTTGAGGTGGATCCAAATTGTGCTCATGCATTGGCTCTTGACTCTTGCAGTTCTCCACCCATCCTCTGCAATGGAGTAATCATGGTAGAACATTCTTGAGGTTCTCCCATGTTCACTGGGAAGGACCCAATTCCTCCCACTCATACCAGCATAGGCACATACAGAGGGTTTTCTTCTTTGTTTGCAAGCATTGGCTGCACTGCAGGTTCTACCTTTGGGTACAGCCTCTCAGAAGGCACTCTTCTACTTCTAGTAGCAACACCACCTAGACCAGCTACAGCTAGTCTAATAGGAGTAGCTGCTGGCAGCACTCCTGATATCACCATGCTCTCTCTGCCCACACCATGAAGTGATGTGGCAAGTTCCATTTATTCATATGGAGCTCCAAGCAGTGCTCATCCACTGAATGTTTGGCATCAAAACCAAACACCTAGCTCTTGATGGTTATAATGGTGCCTAGTGAAGAAGGTGAACATTAAATATTTTAATGTTCTAATTGCTAGTGGCAGTGAACTTCTGAAGGAAGTTCAGTATGCTTGGCACTTCATAGTGTGTGCAAGTCAATGCAAGTTTGACTTAAAAAAATGTAGGTTGCCATTACGGTTCTCATAGCTTACAATACCCAAACCATAAGTCAATTACCTGTCATGATTTTGTACTATGGGTATGCAAGTAAGGCAATGCCTTATGTAATGCAATAGGTACACTAAATAAACAGCATGCCAATCAAAGTTAAATATAGTAATAATAAATATTATAAATAATAGGTAATAACTGTAACAAGGAGGTTCAGGAAATGCTCCATTACAACACCTTTGTTTCTCCAGTAGCAAGAACAATTAGACCAGCTAGAACTAGTCTAATGGGAGTGGCTGCTGGGAGCCCTTCTGACACCACTATACTCCCTGACCACATCATGTTGTAATGTGGCAAATTCTGACATTTTGGAAAACAATAGGTGTTGCTCCATGTATTGAAGGTTTTCCAGCTGGGGAAAATGCCTAACTCAATCATGGATTCATGAAAACAAGTATGCCTTACATTATGTAATATGTACAATTAAATGGGCAGCACCAAAGGGTGCTGTAAAATACAGGTAAATAAAGTAGTATTCTGTCCAGAAATAGTATGACAGGGTTTCTTCTCAGTATTCCCTTGGGAAGCATGATCATGAAACTGTAAGCTTGCTGGACCAACCTTACCTCAAAATTGCATCACACATTACTGCATTGCGGCACAAACACGTGACCGCCAGTAAAAAAAGGTTTTACTTCTCACCTTCATTCGCTCATCCTAACTACGAGCAATGAAGGTGAGCTTCATAATTGAATAACTTATTCTATGATCCTAACTACGAGCAACAAAGATTGTTTTATCTTGTTAGTTTGGGGTCACAGTGAGGCTGTATTCAGGCAGCCTTTCACTTTTTTTTTAACACTGATAAAATATCTTCAACCTGTCTTCGAGCCGCCGACAACCGTTGACACCTACACCTTTGACCACCAGACAAGCGGTGAGCAAACAAAAGACCTCAGGACCATTACCAGGGGCCCTACCAACCACTCCTCTACCAGCCGGCACCCCCTGGAACAACTTCCGGATGCCAAAAGAAGAACCATCTCCCATGTCCAGTGAAGCTGAGACATTGGCCATTCTCTTACCCTCATCGCCATCCAGCTCATCTGAGTCATCTCACCCTTCAGAATCATTGTCATCCGAGGACGGTTTTCCCTTTTCCCATCACAACAACCCTGTAATCAAACCCTGCGACAGCTACCCCCCATCAGGCATTGCCCCTGCCAATCAAAAGAACATGTCCGCCACGCTTGCATTTAATCCAGAAGGCGACGACCAATGCCCCCTGGCCGAAGTCAAGATCATGAAATTGATGGAGTGTCCAATGCTCACTGAAGGACGCATGGACAATCATGTTTTCCAGCAGTGGACCATCGCGTGCCACTGCTACCAAAAACACTCTGGAAAGAAGGATTCAGAAATAGTCTCATTCATAGCAGACAGGATGCTCAAACCTCGTTTCGTCACTTGGTACCATGCTAATCAATCGAAGATCGATGCCATGTCCCTCAACCAATATCTCAGTGAGCTCCAAAAATTTGCGTTGCCTCGGCGCTGGCAGACCAAGGTCCATGACACTATCTTAGGGTCATAACAAGGAAACACAGCATTTGCCGATGGGTGGTGGTACTTCAAAACCTCAACACTAGGCTCAAAAACACAAAGTCAGAACACACTCTGACAGAGACCTCACTCAAGGTGCACCCTGAATCTCACATGCGCACAGATCTGCACTGAAAGGTCGACCATGCAAAAATCCCAGAGAGCGGACTTGCAGACTGGGTCATGGAGGTCATTGAGTTGGACGAAGAGCTGGCAGAGGAGCAGGTGAGGACACAAGTCATGATCGATGCGAACAATGCCGAATGGGCCGGCAAACGCAAACCACTCGCAGAAAGGATTTCGGAGCCCCCCTCTTGCACCATCAGTACCTCCTCCACAATTTCCGGAACATCCACACTACGACTCAAATTGGCCAAACTCACGGACAAAGAAAAGAGGCTGCTCACCAAACACCAAGGGTGCACCCACTGTCGCATTTTCTACTGTGGCCATTCTGGGAACCCTGAAGCCTGCCCCATGAAGGTGTCAAACTCACAGCCTGACCCAAGAATGACAAAAACACTCATGCTGGCCATGGCACTGGCCGCCAAACCCAAGAATGTCACAGGCCTCGCCTATGTTGAGCCCATGGATGAAGGAGAGATTAGAGACAAGGACACGGATGACTTGTACATGTATGCAAACATGTCCTCCTTATCAGACCCCCCTTTATCTGCACCTCACATGACTGCCACGTTGGAGCTGATGGGGCTGGTGTTCATTTCTTCTCCCTTGCCTGTGTGAGCAATCTTGGATAATGGGTGTCCTTCCACAGTGATTAGTGAAGAGCTCATCAAAAAATTGGGTCTGAAAAGATTCCCCCTCACCCAAAACGAAGACAACTTAACGTCATTGACACAGTCCCCATTATCTTCCCATGAATACATTTGTCTGGAGGCGACAGTTAGCAATGGAGCATGGAAGTCGAAGGTCCATAAGGCGAAAGTAAATGTTGGCCTTCCTGTACCCTTACTTCTAGGAATACCATTCATGTCTGCTGAGAATCTTGTTTTGGACATTAAGGCCCACACTGCCATTGACAAATGTACTGGGTTCAACATTGCAAACCCCCTGCCATCCTCCTCGACACTTCAGGCTCCAGGGCGCATGTCTCATCGTGCAAAGAGGATGTATGGTGCCAAACAATATGGACATACGGAGGGCATCCATCATGAGGACTATGCCCCCCCCGGCCAAATCATGGCTCTGATCCGAGAACGAATAGAAACCCTGTCACTAGAAGAAGAACTAGAAAAAAGACATGCAGAAGCGAAGCATGTCTACGCTGACCATTTCCCCAGTGAGCTCCCCAAGACTACTGACGAAGTACCAACCCATATCTACCATCATATCTGATTAAAAGACCCTTTCAAGGTAGTGAAGTCACAGGGATATTCTGCACCCAAGAAGTTCCACAAGTCATGGAAGAAACTGTTGGAGGAGCATTTAACTGCTGGGCATCTATGTCTGTCCTTGTCCGAGTTTGCCTCCCCCGCATTCTGCATACCAAAACACCAAAATGGAGTACCAGACTTCACAGTACCACCATGATGGGTCAATGATTATCGACTATTAAAGCAGAACATGGTCCGGGACAATTTCCCACTACCTAGGGTCGAGGACATCCTTGCCAACTGTGGGAAGGGCAAGATTTTTGGCAAGGTGGACATGACCAACGCCTTCTTCCAGACGAGGGTCCATCCTGATGACATTCACCTCACTGCAATCCACACACCATGGGGTCTGTACGAATGGGTAGTAATGCCCATGGGAGGATGCAATGCCCCCTCTACTCACTAGCAAAGGATGACAGATGCACTACAAGAGCTGATCAGTGTGGTTTGCCACATATATCTGGACAACATCATCATTTGGTCAAACACAATCGAAGAACATGAGGAGAACCTCAAGAAGGTCATGACAGTGCTTTGACAAGCCAATCTCTTCTGCAATCTACAAAAATCACTTCTGTTCACCTCAGAACTACATTTCCTGGGGCACATTGTATCAAGGGACAGTGTACGACCTAATCCTCGCAAGGTGGACAAGATAGCTGGATGGCCAGTTCCCACAACTGCCATCAATGTCCGGGGTTTTCTTGGTCTTGCACGCTACCTCTCTCCCTTTATCCCCACACTAGCTGAACACACAAGCATACTCATGCCACTCACCAGCAAGGAATGTGACAAGGTTTTCCCAACCTGGACCAAGAAGCATCAAAATGCCTTCGACTCCATATGTCACATCGTTACAGACCTGGAGATGCTGATGGTCATTGACTACAATGACCCATCAAAGAAGATCTTCATCACAACCGACGCTAGTGACCACAGGAGGATGGGAGCTATACTCAGTTTTGGAGAGAACTGGGAAACTGCATGCTCCATAGCCTATGATTCATATCAGTTGAATGTGGCATAGAGAAACTACCCGACCCATGAAAAGGGGCTACTGGCCATTGTTAAGGCCCTAAAGAAATGGTGTACCAGCCTCTTGGGAGTCAAGTTTGAGGTATATACAAACCCTCACACTCTCAAGTACTTCCAGGCTGATTTCAATTTCAACATCATATACATTTGTGGAGAGCACAACTCAGCTGTGGACTCTCTTTCAAGGATGCCAGTCACCATGCTGGACACTGGTCTTGCTGCATGTGTGCTAGCCTACACCCAATCCCCACCCTGCCTGGGGTCTCTGGCCACAGGAGCATTACAGATTGCCATGGACTGAGACCTCCTCAAGGAGATTGTGGCAGGTTATGAATTTGGAAAGAACTCCATAAACTCATGGGGGTCAAGCTGAAGATGTCCACCTTCTACCATCCAGAGACAGACAGTGGCAGCAAGCGCACTAACAAGATGATTGTGTAGGCCATACACTACCTTGTTGACCAGGATCAAAAGGGATGGCTTGCCACTCTGCCCCGGGTCCGTTTCACAATCATGAACATGGTGAACTCATTGACAGGCTTTTCACCATTCCAACTCAAGATGGGATGCTCCCCATGACTCCCTCTGTCACCCCTTCCAGCCAGGGCATTGAAAGACAAGAAAACAGCACATGATATCATTGAACAGCTACAGTCCCTCTGTCACCCCTTCCAGCCAGGGCATTGAAAGACAAGAAAACAGCACATGATATCATTGAACAGCTACAGAAAGACATACAAGAAGCCCAAGACAACCTCCTCTCCACCAAAGTCCATCAAGCTTACCATGTGAATGAGTGGAGAGTGGAGGAAGAGATCTACAAGGTCAGAGATCTCGCCATGCTCGCAATGAAGCACCGCCACAGGGAGTACAAGAGGAAAGGAAAAAAATGTGTTGCAAAGTTCATGCCATGGAATGATGGACCTTACAAAGTGGTCACCACCTTCCCAGAGTGCTCTGAATACACACTGCAACTTCCAAATGACAAGAGACACACCTTCCTGGGATTCCATGCTAGTCTCCTCAAACATCATGTTCCCAATGACCCATCCTTGTTCCCAGACAGAGAATATGCACATATGGGCCCAGTAGTGATGGAAGATGGGGCGATGGATCACCATGTCATCAACAAAATAATTGACAAGTGGAGGTGTGGCCGCAGATGACAGTACCTGGTACATTGGGTCAGGTTCCCTCCAGAGCATGACGAGTGGTTGCCGCATGCGGAATTGGAACAGTGTGAGGCTTTGGATAGATGGGAGATGGAGAATGGAGGTGATTGAAGACATGAACAAGTTCTCAAAGGGGGGAGGGGTGTAAGCTTGCTGGACCAACCTTACCTCAAAATTGCATCACACATTACTGCATTGTGGCACAGACATGTGACCACCAGTAACAAAAGGTTTTACTTCTCACCTTCATTTGCTCATCCTAACTACAAGCAACAAAGGTGAGCTTCATAATTGAATAACTTATTCTATGATCCTAACTATGAGCAACAAAGATTGTTTTATCTTGTTAGTTTGGGGTCACAGTGAGGCTGTATTCAGGCAGCCTTTCAGAAACACTGACTTCCTCCTTTCTTCCTTATTATATTTCTTCCAATTCATCTACTCCTGACTTTCTTTCTTGTCATATTCTCATTTCTCTCTCTTTTTATTATACCCAGATCTGAGGCTGTTTTCATAAGATGGCCTTACATTGGGTGAGATATTTTCTGCCTATCTACAGGAGTGGCTATAGGAACCACTATATGGCACAAACATCTGTCAAATCTAAATATTTGTTTGTATCAAGGCCAATATGGTACCTTAAGGAGAGGATCAGATAACCTAGCAGGAAGATCCTGCACTGAGCAAACTATAGACTTGCCTTGTGACAGAGATTTCCCTTCTTATGTGAGACCCAATATTACATTCCCATAGATCTATGAACTTACAGAGATGTACAAACAAGTTACATATGCAGGGTTTTCAAGGATACTTTGAAATACCTACCCTCCAACTGTAATAACAATCATGTACTACAGTTTCATGACATTTAGATCAAAAGACAGGTTCATAAGATGGACTCATGATGGGTGAAGGTACTTTCTGGCTATTAAAAGGAATGACCACAGAAACCACTAAACAGCAGAAACATTTGATGAATTTATTTAACAGAACAATATAATTGCTATGTTAGTCAGAGATTTATTTATTTGTGCAGTCAATGAAAAAGCATAGATGGAAGCATCAGAGAATATATCAGAAGATAGGGACATAACATTGTGCCCAATCTTCCCCAAATTTGCATGATACAAAATTCATATGATAAGAGGGAGAAGATGAAACTATGAGAGTATTGATTGGGAGGTATAATTTTGTGCAAACAGGCTTAGGAACCCACATTAATCGATGTGTAGTAGGGGTAAACACTATCCAACCATCAAGTGTGCACTTCCATATAGCATATTGACTATCCCACACCCTCATAGAATTATCATTTGAAGTAGAGACAGTGACCTTGCCATCTGGCAAGAATGTGACAGATGTGACAGAGCCAGTGTGGCCATGTAACTCCTGCAACTGTGCACCACTGGAGGCATCCCACACCCTCACAGAGAACTCATTTGCACAAGAGACAATGGACTTCCCATCTGGTGAGAATGCAACAGATGTGACAGAGTCAGTGTGGCCAGTTGATTCCTGCAACTGTGCACTACTGGAGGCATCCCACACCCTCACAGATTTGTTATCTGTTTGTTATCTGAGCCAGAGACAATGGACTTCCCATCTGGTGAGAATCCAATAGATGTGACCCAGGAGGTGTGGCCAGTTAATTCCTGCAACTGTGCACTACTGGAGGCATCCCACACCCTCACAGATCTGTCATATGAGCCAGAGACAATGGACTTCCCATCTGGTGAGAATCCAATAGATGTGACCAAGTCAGTGTGGCCATGTAACTCCTGCAGCCATCTACCACTGGATGCATCCCACACTCTCACAGAATTGATTTTTGCAGATTAAAGATATTCTGATCAATCTTGAGAGCAAGCCTAATCTGAAGAAACTTGGTTTTAGCTTTCTACTCCACATATGCATACAAACAATCACACCTGAAAATCCATTATCTGCTCATCAATCTCTTTGAAAATGCTATTGAGTTGTGACTTGTCCTGCTCATTCTGAAGAATTTTCTTCCAAGTTGCTTTCTTAGATATACCAATAAGTCCACTAAGCTTAGTAGCAAGTTTCCTGCTCAACATCAGCCTTACAATAGTAGGTAAATATCACTGAACACACTCAGCAAAGCCTTTCATCAGATCCTTTGAGTCAGTATCATTGGTCTTGGCTCACTCATGTTCCATAGTGTTGAGGCATTCTTGAGTTCTTACTATCTGAGTTTTTAACTCATCATTGTTGTCAGAAACAGCCTGGAATTGAGTTCAGTTGATGTATCATATAATATGAGAAAAAAACTTACATTGTAAAGCTCAATAAGAGTATTGACAATACCAATGGGAACCTGGAATGGTGTTCCAGCCAATGAATCCTCAGCCTTCTTGAGCAAGAGCTCAACACCATTCCAAGCTAGTTGGAGTCTATCTTTCATCATGGTACCTGAGCTATGATTTAGACAAAGGGCTAAGATGACCAATGCCCATTGTGTTTACCTGTATCCTTGCAACCTAGCACAGATGAAAAGGCCAGTCAATTGTGAGGGACGTGTATGAGGGATTGACCCAAGTACTTATGAGCAAAACACTTCTTGATCTCTGACACCCATCATCCCTTTTGAGGTCCTGGTTGTTTTGAGACCACAAGTAGCATATAATCAACTTCTTTCCTGCACCTCCCAGCCCAACAAGCCCTCTGGTGCCCTCTCTGCTTCTGCTCTTCTTGCTCCATTGCTCCTCAGTCTGACCAATGTCCTCATCAATGAGGGCATCTTCTTGACCACCCCTGAGCAGTCCCAACCTGGGTGGGACCCCAAAACACTCATGTCTCATCCCAACCCACTCTGACCTCAAAACTCTCTTGGCACAGGACACCAGCCCAATCAGATTTCTACCTGATGCTTGCAAATGGCTTGAGTCCAATGGATGGATACTTGCAGCTAAACCCTACAACTGAGCAAAGATCATCAGCATCCTAGCCATCATGGCCCTCTACTCCAAGCTGGCCAAAATAAAAAATGCTGTCCTTGCAACAGCATTCCTCCTCAAGGCAGATGTCACAGATCAAATCTCGTTCTCACTGGCAGACATGATCACAACCAAAACCATGAGTAGGCTCAGCAACCTGGTCGAGAAACTCAGCACCATGGCCAAGTTCCTCACAGCCAACAATGCACAGAGGGCAGAGTCCACTCTCACCCTTAAATCAATGTCTGAGATCCTTGCTGGGGTATCCTCTTTGCTGGATGCTATGGCATCCAAGTTTGCAAATCCTCTCCAGCAGCCCATTGCTCCACCCACATGGGCCTTGATTGCCAAAGCCTCAGGGTCTCCACAACCTGCAACAGTCCACAGCCATCAAACATCGACCCCAGCATATGCACTATCAACTGACAACAAGATACATGTCCAACAATGCATCCTTTGTGATGCACATACAGTATTGATCAAGTTCAATCCTATGGACAACAGCGCCCCAACTGACCCCTCAGTAACTGGCACCTCAAAACTCTGGGATGCCCTCAACAAAACACTCAAGACACTCAATGACAAACAAACATCTCTCAACCAGGGCAAGGATGGAGAGATCGAAGTCACTATGCTGAAGACACATGCAATAGGGCTGAAGATCATTAATAGCAGTGCATACCTCACTGAGTTCAACACCACTGACTCTGCAGACAGATTCCAGCACTATGCCACTGAACACTGGGAGGTCATCAAGGACATCTTTGGCAACTCCTCAGATGTCATGGACAAGACATTCAACCTCATTGCAAGGTTCATTCCATGCAAGGGCCCATTCGACCCAGACAACTTCAGCAGCCTCCACACCATTGAGCTTGAAAATGGCTTACTCTCCATGTCCATCACCTCGGCACTCTGGCTCAAGAATCCTGACCTTAGATCTCCAAAGCAATCAGTTGCATCTCTCAAAATCACTTGTGACAACCCCAAGACCACCAATGACATGATCCATGGATCAATCTTTATCTGCAGCCAACAAGTTGCAATTCACAAGGACATCTGCAAGCTCATACAATGCAACAACTGCCAGAAGTATGGGCACTTCTGCAATGACTGCAAGAGCAAAGGTTGCTGTCCCAGATGTGCTAGTAATGGATGCTCTGCCACCTCCTGCAAGGCTGTCAAGAATAGGTGCATATTGTGTGGGCCCAACTCGGCACATGCGAGCTCAGATTGCAGCTGCCCAGAATTCTTGAAATGCTGCAAAGCTCTTGATGCATGGTTCCCCAAGAATAAAATGCTGTACTTCCCAACAACTGACCCCTCAACCTGGGCTACAGCTCTGCCAAAGTGTCTGACTCCACCCATGGGTACATGACCACCAGCACTGACTGCCACAGCCACAACTCAGACACCCTCCCCTGCTCCCACCAGACCCATCCAAGCCACAACACTGCCACAACAATGTAACACCATGCAGAAGACACCAGCCAACAGCCATGCTCTGAGTCACATGAGCAACTTGGACAAGTTTGGCTTCACCCAAATGAACACCCAGAAGTCTTGAGGCGCTGTACCCCTCCCCACTTCAATGAACTGATGATTGCACAACCTACAGCAGCACCCAGGAAGATTTGCATTTGGCAACAAAACACTTGGAAGTCAATCTCAGCACAAGAAGATGTACTAGCAGCAGCCTGCCTGGAGGACTGGGATGTGCTTGCAATTCAAGAGCTATTCCTTGATTCCTTAGGTAACACAAAGGCTACCAGATACTGGAGAGTATTATACCCCTCTGACCACAGAAAAGATGGCAGCACGCATTCATGCTCAGTACTGCTAATCAACACTAACATTTCAACAGACACATATTCCCAACTAACCATCCATTCCACAGACATTTCAGCCATCCACTTCTCAGGCAAATTTGGCTTGCTCTCAGTCTTCAACATGTACAACAATTGCACACACAACATGGTTCTCAACAACCTTTCCACCTATCTCTCTACCTCTCTCCATATTGCCTGGCCCACACCTGGCAATCATATGTTATGGCTTGGTGACTTCAACTGTCACCACCTCCTGTGGGAGTCAGCTAATAACTATTACCTGAATAGTCCCAAGGACTTTGTACAACCCCTCCTTGATATGCTGACAGTATATGACATGGAGTTAGCTCTGCCCCCAGAACTGCCCACTTTCCAGTCTGCAGGTGACAGGTAGACATGGCCTGACAATGTCTGGCATGCCCACTCAGACATTGACCCAATTATCTCATGCAATGTAGTCCCATCACTACATCCGTCTCTAGCTGATCACCTCCCCATAGTTACTGAGGTTGAGCTCCTGGTGCCCTGCACCTCCTCACCACCATCTAAAGACTTTCACCAAGTTGACTGGCAAGTGTTCAATGCATCTCTGCCAGAGCATCTGCAGAATGAGTCCTCAGTGGTACCCATCCTCACAGAATTGGAGTTTGACTCCAAGGTGTGTGACCTCACCCAGATGAGCCAGGAGGTCATGGCAAAGGACAACATTGTCCCAGTTTGCAAACCTTGCCCATACACCAAAAGGTGGTGGAATGACAATCTCAAACAGCCAAAGGCCCAGAGACATTGAGCCAATAACCAAGCCTTCAAGTTTTGCAACATATTAGACCACCTCACAAAAGTGGAAGCTGCCTGTCTATCTTGGGAAATGGCTGAGGCAATTTGCAAGGCTAAGGAAGAACACTGGATGGAATGGTTGGAGTCAATTGATGCTCAACAAATTTACATTGCTAACAAATACATTGTACAGGAGCCCTCTGACTTCTCATGTGACAGAGTCCCAGACTTAAAAACAATGTTTAATGGTGTCCCAACTGTCATGTCAACCAATGAAGACAAGGCCAGGGCACTAGCTGAGTCATTCTTTCCTCCTCCTCCTTCCTCTTCCTCCATTCCCCACATGGTGTATCCCTGCCCCATCAGCACATCCCCTTCCTTTTCTAAAGAGTGCATCCTTGCTGCCATAGGCAAACTTCCCCCATTCAAAGCACTGGGTCCTGACAGGATCCCCAATGTAGTACTGAAACAGTGTGCAGAGGTGCTTTCTGACCACCTTTATTTTATCTTTGCTGCAGTGTTTGAGCTGGATGTTTACCATGCCAGCTGGCTTGAATCCACCACTTTGGTGCTATGCAAGCCAGGCAAACTGGCCTACAACCTTGCCAAGGCTTACCAGCCCATAGGACTGCTCAACACCATAGGAAAGCTCCTTTCCACACTAGTTGCTGCTGACCTCTCCTACATTGCAGAGAAACACAATATGCTCCCACCAGGTCAATTTAGGGGCTGCCCAGGCCAAAACACATTGGATGCCATGCATCTGGTGGTCTCAAGGATCAAGGATGCCTGGCATTCAAGTAAAGTTGCAACTGCCCTCTTCCTTAACATCCAAGGGGCCTTCCTCAACACAGTCCATGACTGACTCATTCATAGCATGAGAGAAGCTGGCATCCCCACCAGCTATGTTTGCCTAGCTGAGTGGATGTTATCCAACCACCAAACACATCTGAAGTTCAATGACTTCCTCACTAACTGAATCGCCATTGACAATGGCACCATCCAAGGCTGCCCCCTGTCTATGCTTTTTTATGCTTTTTATAATGCTCCCCTTATCCATGTTGCCTGCCACCACAGCAAGTCTGAACTATCATTGGGCTTTGTTGACAACATGATGTTCCTGGCCATTGCAAAGTCTCTGACAGAGATGCACACCATTATTAAGGACCTCATCAAATGTGCTCAAGGTGCATTCAAATGGTCTCTATCTCACAATTCTGCCTTTGAACTTTCAAAACTTGCTCTCATGAACTTCCTGAGAGTGCACCATGACTTGGTTCCCACCAACCTGACCCTTCACCACTCCAACCCAGATGGCTCCATCACAGCACAGGTTGTCAACACAGTAGTGACATATAAATATCTTGGTGTCATTTTTGACAACAAGTTGAGGTGGGCAGCCCACACCCAGAAAGTGGTGGCAAATGCAGCATGGTGGACACACCAAGTGTCCAGACTCCCTTGTATATCTGGAGGTGTGCCCCCACACAGGATACACCAGTTGTATAACACAGTGGCAGTCCCAGTATTTATGTATGCCACAGATGTCTGGTACACAGGCATCAGCTCAAGCTCGAATGGCAGATGCTGCACAGGCTCAGTAGCAGCCTCAAAGAAACTCAATACGGCCCAACACCATGCTGCAAAAACTATCATGGGTGCACTGAGCACAACAGCAGCCAACATGCTTGAACTTCATGCTAACCTTTTACCTGTAGACCTACTGTTCCATAGAGTTCTTGCTAGAGCTGCAGTTTGCCTAGGCTCCTTGCCTGAGACACACCCAGTCAGTGCCCTGGCATGATGGGCATCTAAATGCCAGGTTAAATGCCACCACTCACCACTACACAATCTCTTCTTATTTACAGGCATCAAACCCACATCCATTGAGACTATTATGGATCACCAACAACACCCAGGCTACCAACCATCTTTCACCATGCACATTGCCACCTCCAGGAACAAAGCCCTTGAGGCAATCACAGTCACACACAAATGGGCAACAATGGCTGTCTATTGTGACAGATCTAGTTTCCAAGACAGAGTAGGAGCATCAGCAGTCCCCTACATAAACAGCAAGGAGGATTCTCACTTGAGCTATCACCTCAGCTCTGCAGCAGAGCATATGGTTTATGAAGTGGAGATAGTGGGCATCTCTATGGGACTGCATATGCTAACCAAATTTAACAAACAGCTATGAGGCCTCACCATCATAGGCAGTAACAGCCAGTCCACCATCTGAGCCCTGTCCAACCAATGTCCACACCCCGCTAACTACCTCCTCAACACTGTCCACTCAGCCATGAAATCCCTGCACAGAAAGCAAGACCAACTGCACACACCACCCCACTGATGCATTGCAAGAGCCCCTGGCAACAAATGGAAACCAAGGTCCTGAGGTGTGATTCGCCTCCAGATTCACTGGTCACTAGGGCACAAGGGCTTTGTACCAAATGAGCGCATGGATGAACTTGCAAAAGAAGCAGCATGCAGGCTCTCCAGTCCCACAGATGCCCTCCCACCATTCCTGCAAACCAAGACACTCCCTCGCAGTATAGCAGCAACATGCCAATCTGAACTTACCAAAATGCAAGCCTTCTGGAAATGACATTGGAAGGATTCTCCATAGTACATGCTGATCCATTGACTTGACAAGTCCCTATCCTTGAAGAGTTACATGCAGCTCATCAGCACAATAGACTGATGCAAATCAGCTATCCTCACCCAGTTCTGCACTGGCCACCTCCCCCTGAACCAACACCTCTTCAGAATCCAGCATGCCAAAACACCTCTTTGCCCCCACTGCTGCAGCATCACAGTCAAGTCAATCAAACACTTCCTTTTCAAATGCCCACAGTATTGCCTCAAGTGCCATGTCCACCTTCTGCACCTGCTGAAACAAAAAGCTGAGTCATTGTCCTTTCTACTCTCCTCACCTGCTGCAATAAAGTACCTCCTTAGATACATGGAAGCCACAAAACAATTCAAAGTTGCACCCAACCCACCCACACCAACACCAGCCACTCACACACACTAAGACCCACCCTGCTCACTCCCTTACAAAATTTTATATATTCCTTTATCCTATATTACTCACATCTAATAATGGCACATAGCCCTATGCCTGCCAGAGGCACTGATTCTTCCAGCCCTGGTTTTTGGAACTGTGGCCCTTTTGCTCATCCCAACCCAATTTGCACCCACAAGCATTTGTTGTACATCCTTCTCACAACAATCAATGACATCCAGTCTCTCTTGAGGAATTACCAGGGGGGTGCAATTTAAAATGGTACTTGGATGTATTGGCCTGCTCATTCTCCACATATGCAGGGGGATGTGGCAATTTGTAGCCCTTGTAGTTAAGTAGTTCTTGTCAGTTGTTCCATGCAAAATGAGTGCAATGCATTCTGTGCATGTTAATAGGATTTTTTAAAAAAAAAACTTATGAGCAGATGATGAATCCTCATGACTTGTTGACAACACTGATTTGAAGCCTTGGATGAACTTGTGCCTCTTTGAGGAGGACTTGTCTCTTTAGTTTGCAGGCATGTTTCAGCAGTGATAGAGCTATACAATGCAAACAAAATGGACAATAGCAATAGAGAGAGTGCCATGAGTACAGTTGTCATCTTGTTGCAATGAAACCAGTGTGGCCATGTTTTGCCAAGTTCCAAATATGGCCAAGCAAGTCCCAGGCTCAACCCACAGCACATCCATGTGTTCCAACAAGCCTGAAAATACTCCACCATAATGCACACAGGCCAGATTGTTCCATGGCCATTGCATCTCTGCCAACCAGTCATCTTTGTCTCTTTTGTGCCAACTGACTCTGAGAGAACTCATAGCCTCATCTTGTAGTCTCTTCTGCACTTGCATCTCTCCTTGCACTTGTCCACTATTGTCATCCAATGAAGGTCTTGTTGTGTTGAGCACAATCTTCTACTTCTCATTTGCAAGAACCCCATCAATGACTTATTCACAAACAGCAGCCATGCACCAGACAATATCTCAAACATTGCAATGCCATCACTCAGCATTCCCTTTGAATGTCCCAAGCTGGTCCATGTTGACCCATTATCTTCACCCTTGCTGCCACTAGCTGTACAAGCCTCCCATTGTGCTCATCTGCGCCCATCCCATTGATCAATTCTTCAGCACTTGGTGAAGCCAATTGCTGTACATGCAAGGACAATGATTCTGGTTGAAGTTTGTCTCTTTGATTGGTAGAGCAACTGCAGCTGTGAAGGAGGATTGCAATAACTTGTCTAGCAACAAGTCCATAAGTCAAAGCCAACAAATGGAAGATGTCAGGAAGATGTCAGAAACATATACTAATTTTCAAGATCTAGTCAGCCCACAGCATGGTCCAGTCAGATAAGCAGAGATGTAGCACATTGCAAGTGCACTTATAGGCTAGTTTGTTATTGTTATTGATGCAAAATTGATAAATTTGGCTTGGTTTCAAACTCAGCTCAAAACTCCAATTCACAAAGGTGTTCAGGACTTCATTTCATGTAGCTCACTTGAAAGCATCATAGAAAGTAAATTTTAATTGATTTAGATTACAAACTCAACCAGGTCAAGTCTGATCACAAGGCTCAAGCAAAATATAATAAATTTTAAGCCTGAAGCAAGTAAAAGTTTGTTGGCTCAAGAAATATGCTCCCTGGGGATCTTCAAGCCATAGATAGTACTTAACTTGTCTGATAGGTTCAAAAATCCCCTCCTTTATACCCCTCAGTCTGTGCACAGACCATGACATTTCCACATATTTTCATTGTCATCTGGGAGTGTGGGTCAACTGGTTGGTAGGCTGGGCTGCATGGTTTGGCCTTGGCATACACCTATTTTTTGCATCAGCAATTTGGGTTCAATCATGCTGAGGCCTAGGCTGATCTCTGGTCTA
>JABAJY010008068.1:0-17645 GCA_017607575.1 Termitomyces sp. Mn162
CCTGAGTGATTCGGAGGGGTCTAAGACCGGAGGTACTGGTCATTGACCCAGGGCGGGTGTCAGGGCTAGTTAGTGGGCGCACAAGTAGATTGCGGGGTAGGCGGAGGCTTCTCGGTTGATGGGGGGCGGGGTTGGAGTTGGACAGGGGATTACCAGGGCTTGGTGGGTTCCGGGGCTGAGCGGGTAGCGAGGTCCAGAGTTGTCGTTAAGAATGTTCAGGTCGTGGCGCGTGTGTGGAGTTTGTACTGACGTAGGGAGCAAGAGAACTTCAGAGGAACAAAGGAAATATGTACAGTCAAGACGAGACGGAGACGAGACAAGACTGAGAAAAGATAGATTCGAAGCCTAGAAACAGAAATAGAGACAAGACAAGAGACAAAACATAGGAAACCGGTAAAATGTAATATCAAGACTAAAGTTTGAGGAGTTATTCTATGGCTTATATACCGACTACTGGGTGCCTCCAAGGGCAGCGGATATGATGGCGGGGGTCGACGGAGCTGTGCTGAGTCGATGGGTGTCGGGTACAATCCAAGGTCGGGCCGCGGCGGTATTCTGATGGGATTAGTTGGGGGCGCGGCCGCTCCAGGGACGTCGTGACACTCCGGGACGGGTCGGGTAAACTAGGGTAGAGGGTCGGGGACATATGATGTGGCCAGGAACCGTGGGGGAAGGTTTCAAGGGGGTGTCGATAGCTACGGAGAGGGAGTTGCCATCGGGGTTTGCCGGAGAAGCGTCAGAGTTGTCCGGTGTGAGCGTCGAAAGTGTGGGCGGGGTTCCAGGGAGTTAGGCAGGAAATCGGGAGGGGTTGGGAGCAGTGTCTAGGGAGCTAGGGAGCGGGTTGTGACACCTAGCTGCAAACCTGATTCCTATTGCACATTTTGACAATGCAGAGTTCTCAGTAACTTTTGGCCAAGGGCAAGCAGATTTTCAAGACTGTGGAGGGCAAGAAGTATTAGTCAGCAAAGGCAGGGACCAAATCTACCTGCTGGACTCCCTTGATCAGCATCAGGAGGTAAAGTCTAGGGTGATAGTGGCATTGTTACTCAACATACCAGTGGACATTGACAGGTGGCACTGTTGGTTTGGCCATGCAAGTGTTGGCAACATTATGAACTTGGCAAAGAGTGGACTAGTGGACAGGCTTATGATAAAAGGGGATCTAGAGGCTAAGTGACTCTGTGAGGACTGTATCTATGGTAAAGACAATGCAAGACTATACAATGGGCAAACCAACATCAAAGAACTCCCTAACAAATGTGTACACATTGATTTGTGGGGTCCCATCACAATTAAGTCAATTGGTGGAGCATCATACCTCATGCTCCTGGCTGACAGAGGTTCATCACAATTAACCAGATACTTCTTGACTCAGGAAAACACCAAATTCACTTTGGAGGCATTCATTGTGTACCATGCTGAGTTAGAATGCCAGATTGAGAATAAACTCCTGAAAGCTTGTGTTGATGCAGGGTGCAAATGGGTCAATGAACTGTGGCAAACATACTGCTCCAAACATGGAATCATCCTCACCATCAGAACCTCCTATTCTCATGCCAAGAACAGTTTTGTCAAGCACTGTATCCAAACCATGATCAAAGGTGTGCAATGCACTCCCCAATTGCCAAGGTTGATCATGTCAACACTACTGACAACAGCAAAGTCCCTGAACCCTGGCTCTGATTGCAAACATACCTACAGCCCCTGTGCCCTTATGTCAGTCCAACCAACTGAGGGGACTCTCAGCACTAAAACTGACCCTTGTAAGTCCCAATCCACAATCCTTCCTAGCTAGGGATGCATACATGTTTCTGTCTTTAGTTGATGCCTCTATGGATAATAACACCAGTAAACAAGTCCCAAATAGCTTCACAGAGGCAATGAAGTGCCCTGACATATAGATGCCTGCAATACAAGAGGAGTTAAAAATGATGGAGGAATACAGGGTTTTTCATCTGGTCCCTAAGTCATTGGTGCCAGCTAAAAAGAAGGTGATCAGATGCTGCTTGGCTTTTGCAAACAAGTACAATGTTGAGGGGGAGGTTGTGAGATGGGAGGCAAGGCTCATGGCAAAAGAGTATTCACAGGTCCTGGGAGAGGACTACAAAGAAACTTATGTGGCAGTAGTGTGACTGGAGTCTGTTCAAATGATAGCAGCAGTAGCAGCACAGCTGAGAATGGAGATATGGCAGGTTGACTTTATGGTGGCATACCTCAACAGTGAGCCAGAGTTTGAGGTGTACATGGAAGTTCCCCCAGGTTTTCCAGGGGGGGAGGGAATGGTATGCCTACTCCTGAAAAGCCTGTATGGACTGATGCAGGGCAGATAAGATTGGTGACACACACTCAACAGAACCTACCACAAACTAGGTTACCAGATCTCATGAGCCAATAGCTGCATCCAGATCAGGAGGGTCAAAGGCAAACAAAATCACAGACACCTTCAATTATGACATTTCTGGAGCCTCAACCACACTCTGAGGCACTATAGAGACAAAATGTGAACTTGCAGCAATATATGATGTCAAATATCCTGGTACCCCATCATTCATCAATGCTACCACTGGCACCATTTTCCCCCCTCAGAAAGCATATCTCGAATGGGTTCTTAAGCATTTCAGAATTAGAGAATGCAACTCTCATGCCACCCCTCTACCTGCAAGTATCCAACTCACTAAGGCTATAGCACCTCAGATCAACCCTGATTGTCAATGACATGGTGGATAAGCTGTACCAAAAACTTCTTGGATCCTTAATGTGGGCTCAGGTAGTGACCTGACCAGACCTGTCATTTGCAGTCAGACTTTTGGCATGCTTTCAATCAAATTCTGGTCCAGCACATTGGCAAGCACTTATCCATACATTAAATCATCAATTCAAGTATTCAAAGGACCTTGGGGGAGAGGTGAAGCCAATAGAATATGTGGATGCAGATTATGGGGAAGATCTGGACACTAGGAGGTCAACTGTGGGATATGTGTTCTTGATGGCTGGGGGAGCTGTGTTGTGGAGCTCTAAGTGTCAGACCACCATTGCAGTTAGCATTATGGATGCAGAATATATGGCATTGACCTAGGGCATGCAACAAGGCTTGTGGATGCATAACTTCTTAGTTGACATTGACCTCCCTCAGCCACTCCCCATTCATCTCCACACAGACAATGAAGTATTTTATAAGTATCCCATTATTTTTAACACAATACTGAAATACAGACCAAACCTCACTTCACTTGGTTATGTTTTTGATTTTCCAACTCTTCCAAGTAATTGTTATCATCACTGGCCACCACACTGTTAAGCCACATCTCTGACAATTTATGATACCCCTGTGTGGCACAATGTAAATGTATGTTCCCCCTGGATTCTCAGTATATTACAATGGCCCATTGTTTCTATCAACCCATATATATATAAGCACTTACTACACAATAGCCTCAGTCAATTATACTTGACTAAGGAATCATATACTTGTATTCATTATACAGTGTGTATCCCTGTCAGGATTCTAACAAACATACAGTGAGGTTGATTAAGCATGTGCAGTAAACATTGTCAGACCATTTTATCAGGAGCTGGCCAAATCAATTTGCAGGACTATCTCAACAACTTTCATATGCCCACAGGATTGAAATTCCCTTCAAGTGTTCAAATTTGTCTGCACACCTCCTCCTGTTATATTTGATATTTCATCTGTTACTATGTCAATACTATATGATATTATATTATCCATCAAAAATGGATAAAGATGTACCAATTGTGTGAGTGGTATTTTTCACTATTCTAATCATCATTTCACATCTTGTATAATATCTGCAGATGACAGGGATATCTGATTCCATGATGGAATGACTACTGGTCAAAGAACTGTACTTGAGCATACAAGTGTACATTCTCATGACTTGTCTAACTGTAAGGAAAGTGAGGCATCTGTTGTGTTCTACATGAAGACAATGTGATTACATAAATCACAGGTCATCTATTGTGTTGACTTCCTTGTTTTGTTCCTTCTGCTAATACATATGCACTATAGTGTCTGCTAGGTACAAGATGGCACACATGGCAATATAAAGAATGGTAGATTTAGATCTGAATATATTTGTAGAAGCATGGTTGAGCAAAACAGTTGTATAGATAATTCTTGGAAGCAGAGCTAGATCTTGGACATAACTTGCTCTGGAATGGCCCATACCAGCTTGTATCTATATTAAATCAAACAATGTTGAAGACTTGTGGGACAAGGAGCCACCATGTTCAACTGTGTGAAAGAACAATCCTGAAAATCCATTCATAGTGATGAACACAATTATTAAAAGTTGGAGGGAACTTGAGAATACAGTCAAAGTTGAAATGAATTTATTGTGTTCTTATGGGTCTGAAACCACTTGAAGTACTCAAAAGAGGCTGACAGACCTTGCAAAATCAGGCCAGATTTATTGCATTTTATACATTGAACATGCTACTGATCAATATGATTATGGTGCCACTCCCTCTGTAATCTACAACATGAATCAACTAGAAGCTATGTAACTGGCTGAAACCGCTTGGAATGAGGTGGATGCAACCACTATCAGACACTATTGGTGCAAAGCTAGTATGCATCCTCACATGAATCAACCTGCTGCCCAGCCCATCATACCAGTCACAGCTCTTCTCAATGCAGACAGCAACCAGCTTGACCCAATTGCAGAAGTAGAATAAGAGGTTGAAATAGTCCTTGATCAATTACAAGCAACCAGTGTCATTCAGCCTCAAAATAGGATTTCACTCGATGCTCTTCTTGATCTGGCAGTGAAATTCACTATATGGAAGAGGTAAGCGATGCGGATAATTCTAAGGCTGTCCTTGAAGCATGAGAAGCCCGAGAAACTGTGGACTTCAATGATGGTAACAACGATGTTAGCAACGATGCACCAATATAGGCACGACCTACAAGGCACGAAGTCCTTCAAGCAGCTTCAACTGATTGAAAGCTACATGGATAGCATGGAAGATCCAATTGCCCATAATGTAGATCACATTTTGGTGTCATTCAAAAGGCAGATATGTCTTGAGGAGTCTCAAAAAATGGTCCCTTCAAAGATCACTGACTTTTTCACTCAAAACTGCTAGATTACTACACACCATACACCTTTATAAGTAGAAAACCAATATACACGATTTTTTATAATTTTGTGATTTTTTCGAAATCAGAATATGTCATGTTCGCCTCTCCCTCCACAACCACTACCACCACTACGCCTTGCACCTTGACATCTAAACACTAGAATGAGTATGATGATCTAGGAACAGATGAAAGGTGAGTAACATCCATGTCTAACATTCCCCTGCCAATGTTCTGCCTGCCAAGCTTTCCTGTTTCAACTCCAAACAATAATCAGTCCATGGACAATGTGCATATATTCAACTCTCTCAGATTCCCATACAATCTTCTGCAGTTATTTTCAAACATCCAAATTTTGTGAAAATTCAGATGACCTCATGCAATTTGGAGGTTTGTTGGATCTAGCTGATTTTTTTCATTTATTCTACAAGTGTAAAGTCTCTGCACAGTGAAAACAGTAGCAACAAGCCATTGTTGCAGCCTCCTGCTCCTTACTCCACATATCTCTTCCTCTTTGTACCACTGCTGACACCATCATTAGATGGCTATTTCGAAACATGAATAAGGATTTTTCCAACTTGGCATATCATCACAAGTCACAACAAGTGTGGGTAATCATTTCGATAGGGGCCGGCTAGCTAGTCAAGCCTTTATCTAGAAGGACATGTTCGGAAGGGGCTAAATAAGGATGGTGTTCCAATTGGACGTACTTGATCGTCTACAACAAGTGGCTAGTTTGATAGGACTAGTTTTCGTCACATGTCAATCATGAAATTAATCTCACGTGAGCCAAGCCTTCCTTATCTGCGTCAAATGTCTGCTCACATCCAATTTCCATCTATCTATCAATTGTACTTTCTGATGATGGATCAGCCTAAAGATTATTGTTGAAATGAATCTCTAATAAGTATTTATGCAGATTGAGTGAACCGGAAGGGTATATAACTGCAGAGAGTACGCGTAGCAGATAATTGCAAATGATTCCAGACTACCCGGGTCGTCCGTAGAACTGATGGAACTGGCTCCTCGAATTGTGAATCATGCACGGTTGATGTCTTTTCCCGACTCGGTTCATCGAATAAAAGTATTGTCGGCGCTGGGAATACTTCTTTTCCGCAAATCTCTCAACTTTAGCTCCGTTTGTAAATTGAGTATATCAGATTGATCTCAAAGGAGAACGGAATCAACACTCAGGTTTAACCGCAGATTGATAGAAATGTTTCGTGGTGTGCGTCAGGTGGCTCTCAAATCATGAACCATACTTCATCGAACTTTCCTGGAATAAAATATGCCGGCCCTAAGAAGACTTCCCCCATAACAACACGATATCTTACTAGCTTCCACTTCTGACTACGAACATTCTCCTGACTTACAATGGGTCAACTCTCACTGGAGAAGACGTTCCTTCTGGCAGCGTATGTGGAGGTGAGATGATTTCACTATCTTTCCTCTGCTTTGGCTAAAACCAGACATAGGCATTGGTTTATGGTCTGTTCTCTTGTCTTAAACCTCTGCAGAACCTTTACTTACAATATGCAGGGGTGTTCTTCTTCCTCTTTTGTGTTACAATCTATGTCCATTTTACGACCTTGCGCCAACGTGATTCTCACAATACAGTCAGCCCCAATCATCGATAAATCAACTGAATTCTGAACTCGTACTCACTAGATGATGATTACCATCTCCGGCACCATGTTCTTCATCGCAACCTGGCACATGATCATGAACTGTATCCGTCTTTTGGCAGGCTATGTTGACCATCGCCTCTCACCTGGCGGTCCTGCTGCGTATATTGGAAATTTGAGGCCATGGGACCATATTATGAAAGACACGCTGTATGCCACACAAGAGAATCTGGGTAGTGCTGCCGCGGTATGTGCAATTACGCATCGATGCTAATATAGGGAATTCGAATTTCTCAGATATATCGGTGTTGGGTCTTATGGAACAAAGACTGGAGAATCGTTGCGCTTCCCATTGCTTTGCTTCTTGCGAACTGTGGTGTGTACACGTCATTTGACCAATAGATTGTCGTATGATATTCTTATCCTGTATGCAGTGGCAGGCTATACTGTTTGTGCAACATATAGTTCTGTGGATCCTACCGAGACTGTCTTCAGCTCTCGATTAGATCGTTGGATCAGGACTTTTTATTCAATTGCGGTCGTTCTGAATATTATTACTACTACGCTTATGGCTTGCCGTATCTGGATGGCGCACAAGAGATCGATTGCCTATTCCCAAGGCAAAAGTCATTTACTGCCCGTTCTCAGAATCCTTATCGAGTCCGCGGCCCTTCAGCTCATTGTGGAAACCATTCTTCTTGCCCTTTATTGTTCAAACATCAATGCCCAATATATTCTTCTAGAATCTATTGCCTCCATCGTGGTATGTCAATCAGTTCTGATGTCGCTAACGTCAATTTCTCTGATGATAGATGGTAGGGTATTACCTTCAATGCAATCACGATTCGTATCAGGCTTCGTACTATGGCTGACTCGTCGAACCAGCCGTCTTCAGGGAGTCATCATGTCCAAACCATCGGAAGTATGCCTTTGAGGCGAATTCAGGTGAACATCTCGCATGATGTCGAGGATCATTCGGATTCAGATTATAATCCTGGAAAGATATCGCAGGCTTAGTATAAGATACGATCACCAGAACTGAGACTTACTATGCCTCCCCGGATGTTCGGACTACTTACCCTCTGAGTCGGACAAAATAGATTTCTGCCACAACCAACCAGCCATGATTGGCACTAGTAACATGGCATTGTGTTACCTGAGATGACCCCAGGTTATTCTTACGTTGGTCTATACAGTTGCTGTGTCCCCGTCGTCACTGGAAGGGATAGTGAAAGCAACAGCCATAGCGGAGTTTGTAATTCTGGTTGACACGTGATGATCGATTCCGAAGAAGCAATGGATGCTCCCCAAATGATTCCTCTTGTATATCTTTCCAACCATTACTCTTATAACATCAACAATCCTCGAAGTAACTAGTATATTCTTCTTGATGATATGTGCTATATAGTGAGTACTGTCTGTTTTTTTTGCGGGGAGGGGGGGGGGGTTGGGAGAAATGCTAATGCGAGAATCAGTTCGTAGGGCCACTATGCTCAATAAGCCCTGTCTACGGAAACAGTGTCGGACTCTCACCGACTAAACCCCTGGGAGGAGAGCGAAGCCTTCTCAAACCTGCCCCCATCCCGAGCTAGGACCGGCTCGTACTCGAAAGTACCCAGTATTCGAAACTGGTAGCTCCCCTTGAAAGTCCTTAAGGCCCACGGTGAGCCAATTGGTCTCGCACTTTCGCCCTCCACCCGCAGTCTGGCTCAACCGCAGCAGAATCCAGTACACAGGTTCCGAGCTTCCACTTTGACCCCCATCTAAGAACCTCGGGACAGAAGATTTGGTTTACCGGTGTCGAAGAAGTTTACGCCTCCTCAGAAAGAGATAGTAAGTGGTCGAAGAGTCTCCTTTAGTGTGTAAGAGTGACACAGTGATAGAGGGTAAATTGGCTAGTTGTATTCGCCACCAGTGGAACTAGTTATCTTTGTAATGAGAACCGTCAGAGAGTTTACTAGAAGATGCACAGAAGCTCGAGGATTTTGGACGGCTGATGGGATCAAAGAAGGACGTCTGTCGAGAATTATCTTATTCGTTTATCAAGAGCACGAAGACCCGTCAACAATCTAAGCAGCGAGAGACGGAATGACCAGAATACCAAGCCACGAGAATTATCGTCGACACAAGCAGAGAGTAGCGTCAAGAATCTTCAAAAGTCTACCAGAAACAAGTCGTTCTTAGAGGGGGAAAAAGCTCCTTTATTCTTGGTACCGTCGTCCTTTTTATATCTGAAGCTATTTAATGTGACGATCGGCGATCCCTCCCTGATTTTAAGGTAGACCAACAGTCGGTCTCGTAATCCTCCATAGTCCCAAACCTTATTCCAGCTTGCTTTCGTCATTCAATCGATTTGTTGCCCCTCCCGACGTTATTTGGTTGTTACTTCCTTCTGTCTTTCTTTCGACTTCTGTCCTGTCTCCACGCCAATTTTGAGTCGACTCTTCTCAATCCATAGTCCGTTCGCTTCAGCCGTCCGTCTCCCTCATCCTTCAATTTCGTCCGTACTCGCCATTTCCGTCCTTCCTCTAACAATATATTCCCAGTACTCGTGTATACCAGATTCGTTCCATTTCCGTCTTCACATCCTTCGGCCCTACCACACCGGCTCACTTCATCATTGACCGGTCGCTCTAGGGTGACCTTATCACTAAAAGCCACTACCCTACAAGGATCAATGAGAACTAGGGATTCCAGGCTCACTTCAAATTGTACCCGGCAGAGCGTCTAGGGGCACCACGTAGAGCTACTTCCGTCCCTTCGGGATGGTTTACGCTTCACCCCGCCCAGTACTGTCTGTTCTCACCATGTCAGACTTCGTTCTTCCTTGTCCGAGTGGAGTCTGAAATGGCCACCTGACTAAGGAGTGACATTCTGTGACATCCAATTAAGGGGCCATAGAGAAGTATCTTCAAAGTGTACATGAGCTATGGTTGCACGCCACCAGCAGCCAAAGATCTAGGTGAGCCCTTCATGCAGCATGGTTATAGGTGGTTGAGTGACATATTAAGCTGTAAATATCTTGGCTGGCTTAGTAATAGTGGGTTCTGCCGTAGAATAGCGGTGAGGAAACGATTAGGTCAACACGGGTCAAACCAGGGATGGGTCGACAATTACAGATAATGGGTGGGGTTAAGGTTACCAGGTCACACAACCACTTAGTATACTGCGGCGCCCCTTAGACAATACTGATGTATATGGCACTTGAAATAAATACCTAAAAGGGACATTAGTTCCAAATATCTTAGCTGTCTGTATGATGCTAGGTTATTGTTATCTGTAAAGTAATGGTATGATCCTTGCCTGTAAGCCAAGAATACTTCAAGAGATTGTGTGTGATGATCTCAAGCACTCAAACTCCAACCAATATCCTTCTCACAGCATGATACCATCTTGTCTGCAATTGCTCTCCCACATAAGCATATCCTTATGGTCAGTACTTAATACATTGTTCCCTGGACAAGACACTTTATTGTGTCTTGCATCATTCAAAAATTACTGTACACAGTTATCAGCCCACCTGTATTAATGAAGATTTTATAAAATTTGTTCTGATGAAAAGTGTTCATTATAAGCAGTCTGTAGTAGAAGATAAATACTGTTGATATCATTCAGGCTAATTTGCAAAGATTTACTCTGATCACAGAGCCCATTCCTGCAAATACCTCTACCAATCAAAGCAATACTTCATCTTCCACACCTCTACTCACTGTCTCAACATTCTACTCAGTGCTCACTGTCCCAACTTCCTGCTCACTGTGCTGATCTCCCAATTTTCCACTTTATATTACAGTGTCTGCTATACTGTCCTGATTTGACCTCCCGCTCATTATCCTAACTTTCTGTTTATTGACTCAATTTTCCAAGTTTCTGCTCATTGTCCAAATTCCCACTCACCTTCCTGACTTTTAACCAACTCTGATGCCAGGTTGGACCAGTGTCCAAGTGCCAAATGTAGTGGCCAAGTTGTCTGCCAAAGATTTTCTGATTTATAATGGTTGGCACATTACAAGACAAAAGCTAGAATTGGTATTTGAAAGGTTTTGGCTGTACAGCCTGTGAGAAGGTAATTTTGCATAATCTCATTGAGTATATAGGGTCATTTTACAAAATCTGTTCTCCTAGTCCCTTTAGAGCCAGTTAGCCTCTGTTATTACTAAAAATATAGGGTTTGTTATTTAGTAAGTGGCTGCTTCCTGGTGCATCATCTCTTGAGATGGATGTTAGGTTCTGTCTCAATATGCCTATGTGACTACTGAATCTACAATAGCAAGACCTTGTAGATAGTGCTTTATCATCTTGATCCATCTTGTTTACAGGAAGGTTACACTGTCTATGTACCTAGGATAAACAAATAGATCTCATTTACAGTCTCATGTTGTACTACATTAGTCTTATTGGGTATGCACCTAACACTTGGATCAAGTCTAAAAATTTTTGCAATGCAATGACAACACCAGTAACTACACCTGCAGGTCAGCACATCCTGGACCCAGCTGCAGCTATGAAGGAACATGTTTCAGCAGCTGTGTGTAAGGTCTTGAAAGGTGATTTCATAACACAACTCAAGACAGGCCTGGCAGATATGCAGCAAGATTTGGATGGCATGCTGAGACACATCAGAGTGCATAAGACTGTGACCTGTGAAGTCAATACTGTGCACCTACCAAAGATGAACCCCCCTACAGTCTATGATGGGATGTCTACCTCACATATTGATTAGTTTGTTCAGCAGGTCCAGGCAGCAACAAAGTTTGAGACCTTTGATGATGATGTACAGAATATTTTGTGGGCACAGTCATACCTGATGTGTTTGGCACTAGATTGCTCTAGTGTCATTACTCCAGACATAGAGAACCCAGCAATTAACCCTGATCATTTGAACTTAGAGGCCTAGCTGGCATATTTCAGAGCAGCCTTCTGCCCTTGGGACCTGGAATAGGACACAATAAACCAGCTGGTACATCCACAGCAAGGCTCAAAGTCAATTACCAATTATTGTTCCCAGTACCCAGAGCTAAAAGGGGAGCTGGGTCCAACTGATGTGGAGAGTGAGTATGTCTAGGTCCACTTTTAGAAGGGTATGAATACAGCTGCAATGAAGGTGCTGGCCAACACCAACTATCAGACACTGGGACAGGCCTACAATATCCTGTTGTGCCATGAGAGCAAGTTGGCAGATATCACAGCCAGACAAAAGGGATGATATCAGGCCTTGGTTCCATAGACATCAGTATCTGTAATGGCAGTGAGCAGCTCAGCAGCATAGTCTGCCCCCCTCCCCCCAGCTTTAAAAGGTCCACATGCAATGAGTTTGAATTGTGCAAGGGGTTTTCTGGCAGTGAGGAAGTGTTTCAAGTGTGGGAAGGTAAACCATTTTATGGCTGACAGCCTGCTGTGGGTTGCAACAATCAAGGCAGCTGTGAAGGAGGCAATCAGGGAGGAGAAGGAATTAGAGGCAATGGATGTGAGACCAGGACAAGGTTTTGGGTAGGGTTGCCCCATGCCACTGCAGTGTGAACAACCAATTGGTTCCACATACTCACACCCAGTAAGGACTTTGTTACATGGCTCTAATGAAGGAAGTGAAAAAAAACAGGCATTGAGCATGATCATGGCATGGAGCTGTCATTTATGCTGGGGCACCACACTCTACTCATTCTGCACTGGAACTGCCCCTTACACTATCATTCACAGTACCACCTGACCAGTGCCATGGGTGGTGGACACTAGAGCAGTGGTTAACTTGCAGACAAGCTGCTGCTTTGTGAACTCCTTTGTGCAGGAGCAGCAAATCCTAATAGTTTGCAAATGACATGCAGTTCTCCTGCACAAATTGAGAACTTAGAAATTGAATCAGCACAATTACAGGGGTGTACTTACAGGTGGTGATAGGAGAGCATAGAGAGGTGATGGACTTCTATGTGGTAGATATTAGAAATGATAACCTGATCCTTGGAGTGGGCTAGCTGCAGAGGCATGATCCAGCAATAGATTGGACATGGCCAACAGTGGATTTTGCATCAACATTCTGTTGGGAGTCTTGTTCTATGAAAGTGGAGAGAATGGCTACAGCTGCAGCTGTGCCCTGAGCCACAGGAGGACTGAGGTGCTTGCCATCAAAGAGATATATAGAGTGGCAGTGGAGGGAACAGCAGGAAGGTAGCAGCAGAAGAGGCAGGGAGAGGTGGTGGTGTCAGTGGATAGTGAGGAGAGGGAATACTGGAAGTAGGGGGAGGTGGCAGTACTTAAAGAGGACCTTTGCCTGGAAGTCAACATGTACAGCCCTTGTAAGTATGCACTCATTGGTGGGAGTGTGCACACAAGGATCACATGTTTTTGATGGGGGCAGTGCATAGAGGCAGTGGGGGTAGTCAGGACATGTATTGACAAGGCCATTGAGAGGGCAGAGAGAGTAGTGCTCAGACAAATGCAGGGGGGTCTAGGCATTTCTGGAATAGAAATGGGATGTGGAGTCAGCAAGGCATGCAGATGGGCCTTAGTTGGTGCTGGGCAGGAGGCTACATGGTGAAATGTGTTACAGGTGTTGGCAAAGGAGGCAGCTAAAAAAAAGTGGGGGAGGCTGAGTCAGTGGAGATGGTGCCATGGAGTACCTGAATGTGTTTGACAAGCAGAGGTCAGAGCAATTACCTGAACTATGCATTGGAGAAATTGAAGCAGAAAGACTGCTTGTGGTGGTGCAGAAGGTAGAGTAGGGGGCATTTGAGGCATTGAAGGGGGAATTTTGCTAGAGTTCCAGTTCTCATGATGCCAAGCATGGATGCATCTTTTTGTGTAGAGGCAGATGCCCCATATTTTGTGGTGGGAATAGTATTGTGATGGAAGGTAGTGGATGGAGAGTGGCAGCCACTGGCCTTCTTCTCAAAGGCTATACAGCCTGCAGAGAGAAATTTCAATGTTCATGACAAAGAGTTGCTCTTGATGGTGTATGCATTAGAAGTGTGGCAGCCTTACCTGGAAGGCAACTTACACACAATTGAGGTCTTCTCAGATCACAGAAACTTGAAGTCCGTCACACCAGTGTGAGACTTAGATGGCAAGTGCAGTGGAGCCTTTTCTTGAATTATTGTCATCTGCATTCACCACAATCTAAGTGGGTTGAGTGCAAGGCCTGGATGGTTTGTCCTAGTAGCCTGACCACAAAGTTCCCCATGACTGCCATATAATACTTCAGAACAGCTGTTGACAGGGGAGAGGGTGGTAAAGAGGGGAAAGTAGTGCCACTGGGCAGTTGTGGGGGATTGGAGGTGGTGGCAAGAGTGAAAGCAGTGCAGACAGTGGGGGAAGATGGGATGATCTTGGAGCAGATTAGGCTTATATCTCTGAAGAACTCAAAACTGGTGCCCTTGCAAAAGGTTGGCAGATGCACCAGCACTGGTGAAGTCAAGGCTGAGGGATTTTCAGTTGAGGAAGGAGTAGTGAGGTTCAGGGGGTTAGTGTATGTGCCTGAGAATGATGAGGTCAAGTGCTTGATTATCCAATTGTATCATGATTTGGTTTTAGCAGGACACTCTGGTTGTGCAAAAACATTGGCACTGCTTGCATGCAACTACTATTAGCTATAGATGTCAGAGCTTGTACACTTTGGTTCATGCAGTCATGAATAAAATATCCATCCACTACATTGATATTCTTCAGTCCATCCTCATCTGTCCAGGTCAATGTAGAGTACATTGTAATAGGGTACAAACAAGATCATGTATGATGATGTTGATATCTCAATAACATAGATCTTTATGAGATCATGTAACCCATTTCTCTACACAGATTGAATTGTGTTGCACAAAAATTTGTCAAAGAAGACTACTATGAACAAGTAAATTTTACATAGTCCAGCTATCCTATATATATTGATCTTTCTTCCACCATCTCCAACCAATTAATATTGATCTAATATTTGGTTATCAAAGCTATAGACACATTATGAAAGGTATATTATGAAAGGTGTTATATATTTTGGAGATCACCACTTCATCACATGGAAATGTATTGACAGGGGCTGGGTGGCTTCTGCAGGTATCACTCACATATCCATAGTATGGAGGTCTCCCATGTTATCCTAATTAGTCCTAGAGACTGTGAGTTTAAATTTGGTTCCTGGAGAATGTCAGTGACATCCAGTTAGGTGCTCACATGAGTCCAGATTAGGAACCTGAGTATAGGTCACCTACAGGCCATGGAGTAGACTGAGTCATAGCAGCAATTGGAAGGAGCAATTGCCAATCACCAGACCCTAGTGAAGTACTGTGAGGTGTCAAATTGGAAAACAAAATGAACACTGGTCTTGAGGTTGTTTAATGCTACTGGATTCCACTAATTTAGATACCAAGCAATGGGAGATTAAGAACATGGAAGATCAAGAATGATGCTGAGTGAAGCATAACACATGCCAAAACCTGGTGGGGTGGGATGAGGCCAGCTGAACCAAGACTGGCTTGGCTTTAGCAGACTTCCTTGTGTATATACCTAGCATGGGCAGCTGGGCCAATTAAAGCTGATGGGTCACTAATGAGAACACTAGTGCCTTATCCTAAAATAAAGAGAAGGTTACTACCATGCTCCCTATATATCAGAAAAAGAGCCATGAGCTGTTGGTTCCTGGGAAATTGGGAGGGGCTGGATTGTCATGTGAAACTGATGTGTCAGCAAGTGTTTTGGCAGTCCAGAATCAGTTTGTGAAATATAGAATACAGGAGCCCCTGAGTTTGATTCAGGAAAAACAAAGCATGTGGGAGATAAGCCTTTAATTGAACAACACCATACTGGAATGGTTGGGCTGTGTTGGTACAATAGTGCACCAGTTCAGAGTGTAGAGGGGGTTTAGTCATGTGGAGCCTTGGGTTTGGGAAGTTCTTGTCTAATAAGTAAAGAGATGGTATGGGCCAAAAATGGTAGATATCATATGAGTTTAATATTATGGCAATCACACAACCATTACAAATACTACAGTGCATTATATACAATCCCATGTACTCCATGCTGGATTAAATGCCCCTTTGGCAGAGGGGCATATATACCTTTTATGTATTGATAAAAACAACAAAGCATGATATCATAACAGTTTAAAGTATTAACATTGCATGATCAGAGACACAAGCAATTCCAAGATCTAGAATTTGATCAAGGCTTTACCTTTTTGATCCCTGACTCAAAGAATTCCAGCCATGTGACTTCACTTTGTTCAGTTAGGTCTTTGTATTTCCAACTCAATGCTAAGTTCCAGACCCAACTGCACTTTGTTTGGTTAGGTCTTTGTATTTTGTTGACTAAGTGTTGCTTTTCTCTTACAATTCAATACACTGAGATTTCATGTATAAACCAATCATGTATCTATATTACATCTTATCAACAAAACACTACAATGTCCACTGTTATATATTAGGGATGCTAAAAATATCAAAGTTGGTATTAACCAAGTAAATATTTAAACTGTCACACTTACATTTGTAAACTATTCAGAATATCTATACTACACTGTCAGGCTATATATATTAGATGTTGAACTTCATAAAAATTAGCAATTTGTTGCTAAATCCACCAAAAGTCATACTTACATGTGTAAATCATTGAGGATTTCTTGATAGACAATATTTGTAGTCTTCTTGATGTGTTTTCTGGGTCCAAAATGAATTTGATACAATCTCCTGATGTGCACCAAGAAAGTGTAACACAAAGTTGGCCATGTGCAAAAACTCTGATTGAGGGTCCAATCCAACATGCTTGACTGATTGACCCTGAAACTTGTTGATTGTCATAGCAAAGGCCAATCAAACTGGGAATTGTTTCCTGTGCAATGGAATTGGCAAATCCTCTTCAGAGAGATCCATGTTGATTCTTGGAATCAAAACAATTGATCCTGCAAACTTGGCATCCCTTCTGATGATCTGACATCTGAGAACTCTGGTACTGATGTGGGTGACAATCATTCTTGTCCCATTGCAAAGTTCTTTAGTTGTATCCAGATTCTTGAGCAGCATGACAGGACCACCAATCTTGAGAGCCAATCTAGCCACAAGCAAACTACTGGCTCTGAGAAAGTTGAGGTATTCAAAGGCCATTAGGATTACCATCATCAGATATAATAGAGTCTGCACTCTGCAAGATTTTCTCTTCTCCTGGACATTTCTGCAGAACTTCCAAGTTGATGTTGATATCCTCTACATCAGAGTTCTTGGGGGGGGAATGATATGGTCCAGGTAATACTGATCATCTTGATGGTGATCAATATGAGGATAAGTGGAAGAAATCAATCCACTGACAGAATTGTCATTACAGATTACAGTTTCTGGAAGTTGTACTGTTTCTCCAGGCCCAAGATTTTTTCCAGTGCCAACATCTAATACCCAAGCTGCATGAGCAATGTTGTCAGGAGTCTGATCCAATCTCATGTTTTCAACCAAGTAGTGAACTTGAATGCAATCCCAAAGTCTTTCTCTTTTGAGTGAAGCAGCAATCATCTATTGCCTGAGTCCTCATTGGATAACTTGAAGAGTTTATGAAAAATCTCCTCCAAACACCACAGTCACTCTGGCAAAAGGAACATCCTTTTCCAGGATGTCTCTGAACCCTTGATCCACAGAGTCAATGGCATTTATGTGTTCCATTGAGACTTCATCCCAGATGATAACTTTGGTATGGAGTAGGAGTTGAGACAACTGACCTGCTCTCTTGATATTGGCAATGGATGATTCCAGAGTAGGAATGGGGATTTTGAACCTTGAATGTGCAGTTCTACCACCCTCCAGCAATAAGGCAGCAATCTCAGATGATGCTACAGATATTGCCATGTCTTCATTGGACTGAATAACAGAGGCCAAAGTATTGCAGACAAATGTTTTGCCACATTCACCTGCACTGTGAATGAATATCATCTTGCCCAAGTTGTTGTCCACAGAGTC
>JABAJY010008069.1:0-17549 GCA_017607575.1 Termitomyces sp. Mn162
TGTAAATTGGGTACATACCAAGCGCCACTGCCACATCTATGACCAAGAAAACTGGTATTAGTAAACCAAGTTGTAAACAATGGCTGAATCTCGATTCGTACCCAATCTCAAGGATCCTGTTGGGGTTCGGGATAGATGGACCCAAGGAGAGCTTGTGGCCTAGGTAAAGATTGATGCCGTTGTGCATTTCGTCTAATCTTGAGATCATAGTTCGTTTAGGCATGACCAATGGTGTGGCGGAACTTGACTTTACCTTTCCCACTCTTGGGCATCGTTCTGTTGAAAACAGAAGTAATCGTAAATGAGCCCCGCGAGTGGACAAAAGATCAGCAAAAGGAGACTCATAACCCACCGGGAGAGCGTACGGTTCATTGGTCTCGTGGAACGCACGGGTTTCGTTCATGGATGCCGTTTGAGAAATTGGAGAGATTGCACATCATATAAGTTTGAGTCTCGGAAATCCCCACCAGTCCTACGCGTCCCACGTGTAAGTCACTATCACAGGGGAGTGATAGTATCCCACAGTCGACGTTTCAACGTGTCCAAGAACGCGACCTCGAAACCGAATATGGAAAATTCTGGCCGCCCATGGTCTGACAGTTCGATGATCATCAAACTTTACGCATGAGCGCGCTCTTGGGAAGATCGGAGTGCAATCATAAGCAGAGCTCAATAGTCCTATGACTCCCCTATCTTCAACTTTGGTAGTATATACCGTCCTTCGGGAGATGAGAGATAGTATTTGGCATGACGAGCTTGAATTCGAAAGCCTCACGTTTGACATTTATGAGACTATCAGTCAGGAAACGTAATGCCTAGAACTTCTGATGTTCTTTTGATAGAAGAGCATTGTCACTCTAAGTGTTCCCTGATGCTGACCGTCCCTGGACCTGCATCAGATTGATGAAGCATTGATTTTTTCAAGAGCGGTGACGCGATTGGAAGTTGTTGACAATGTCATTCAGATGAGTAATCTTGCGATACTATCGCTGGGTACTTAGTTCCTTTGCTCTTCCTGTATATCCCTGTTCCCATGCTCTGAATTAGGTTGCCCATCGAGCTAAGTGAGGTAAGGGTTATCAACCTTACAATGGCAAGTGAAATAGGGACACCACACGCAGCTTAGTGGAATGTCTCCTAACATACTTTGCAAGGGTAACTTGGAGTTTGAACCTAGGACCGACTGATTCATGATCGCATCAAAGGAATCTAGTATGACAAGATGTGTATAAAGTTGAAATTCTAGAACGGCAAAGCGAAGAATCGATAGAAAGCACTGCAAAATATCAACCTGTCATCATCCATGAGTTCTGGAGAGAGAAGAGTCCTTGCAAACCTCATTTTGGGATGATATCATTTATTCCGTTTATGGATACAAGACGTGGAGTGACACGTTGGACATAATAGTCTTGTTTATGAGCAAACGACCAGAGATTGATTTGGAGATGAATGTATCATTGCATAGAGTATCAGCAGCTAGCTGTGCATGCTGTATTGACAGGAAGGTGTCATATGATATAGTCTGTGAGGTTGGGAATGCGAACCTGAGCTGCTAATTGAGGATCATGGATCACTGCATCGATAGAAAGTGTTCATGGTCATTGATACCATACATGACCACATTTGGAATCACATTACAGGGCATCGTGGTGCATTTGCAAAGTGAATGCGAGCGTGGGTGCAAACACAAACACAAATAGGAATGTGGGTACAAGTACAATTGCAGATGTGAATGCAAACGTGGATACAAGTACCGATTCAGACACAAGCGTGGGCATGGATGGGAGTGATTTGAAAGTGAGGATGGGTATATATGGGGGCACGGATTTGGACATACTTAATACAAGCGGTGACAGAACAGATACAAACGTGACCAACAATCTATGTGAATGCAAAACCATCCCCTGCCACTCTGCTGATGACAGAATGGTGAAATCCCAGCCCCTGTCCCAACAAATAGCATGGGTATTAGCCTTAATTGTATACAATACACAAAATCCAGTTGGTCTGGGGATTCACATGTCTGGAATAGTGGTGGAAGCCTGATTGACCCTGAAGGCAAACTATGGAGCAGTATCTGACTTGGGGGTGGCATCAGCAGAAAATGTGCTCAGATTAGCAAAATATAAGGATGGAGTGGACTTCCCTGAGCATGTTGCAGACCTTCAGCTGAAATGACAGACTGCCGATAAGAAGGGGCAGACATAGGAGACCAACTATTCTGAGTGATTAGAATTTTGTCTCTCCTAGTGTCACGGAACTTTATTGTTGCCTCACTCTATAGAACAACAACCTGAATTGAGTTGGTGGCAGGCCTTACCATACATTGGGAATGCCTGAAAGAGAAAATCTCAGCAAATGCTGTATTGACCATGTGTGGCTTTGTAACTAGATTATGGTTTGCTGATCTCATGTTCACACAAGACAGAAGTTTCCCAAATCATAGGATTACTGTATGTAGTGTAGAAACAAAAATATTACCTTACATGATGTGTAGAATATTGGTAATAACTGAAAATTTCTAATATCAAATAAAGTAGTGTAAGAATAATGTAATATAAGTCCATAGTCCATTACACTCCCCCCCTTTGGACCACATTGTGGTCTGATAAGTCAAATGCACTGTACTGCAAGTAGCCCACAGCTAAAAAGGTGCCTAATTGTATGAAAGTATAGCCTCATCAGTGGGCAGTTGTATAGGCACATCTGGATTGGTGTACAATGAACTAGGCCCTGGTGCAACTACAGGCTGGAGGTTTTGGGCCTGTGGTCCTGATGACAATGGAACAGCTTCCTCTGTAGTTGGTGTGGAATGCACATGAGGAGGTAAGCTGTGGACTGCCATCCTCTGCCACAAGCTAGTTCTGGTGGGATTCATTCCCACCAGGTAATAAAGGCCATGTTGTTTGTAGTGCTCATTTGAGTTGGCCACTCACTGCCTTAGTGGATTGAGACAATCAATGTCTTTGTTGAGGGGGGCACACCAGCTATCCCATTCTGGAATGGCCATTGGAGTGCCACAAGTTGTAAGACATCAATGATGAGCATCATCAACAACAAGGTACTCAGCTTTGGGGTGGTTGTGGTGTTTGTGGAAGTGGTACTCCAAGAATACCACTCTGAATGTATAGCAATGTACATGAATTTGGGAGGAACTTGATTGTGGAGTAGCACACAGATGATGTTGTCATCTGTAATCTGATCTGCTTGGTTGTTGTGGAATACTGGTTGGTAAATGTGTGCTTGCAAGGTAGCAAACACAATGTCCAATAGGGCTTTCAGATTGATGCAGTTGTATGCATCAATGGCTTCCTGGTACATGCCTGGATGGGCAAATACAAAAGCCATTTGCTTGACAAATGATGATCTTGCATGTTCCTGCAGAGAAAACAGACAAGTTAGGGCAAAGATGGTTCATCAGTGGATTCAGAATGCCTAATCAAATGCAAGTTTTGGCACTGAATTCAGCATTCCAGGATGACAGCAGTATAGCACATGTCATGTTATTGACTCAAGCTCAAGAGTACAGTCAACTTCATCTGACCATTGATGCGAAATTGTATTATTTGGTTGTATTTGTCTTAGAGACCAAACCAAACAACTACAACTCAATAAGTTTGAGGGCTCGAGATTCACTCAAAATCACACAACTTTTGTATTGTAGTAAACATATTGATTTAGATTGGTTTTGAGTATAAGTTCAAACAAAAGTTCAAACAAATGACAAGGTTCAATCATCAAAAAAACCTTAATCGAAGCTTAGTTCATGTTATGGGCCTAAGTAATCCACTCCCTGGGGATTCCAAGCTGCATGCTGAACATTGCTTGACAGCCTCAAAATCCCCCCTCCCCTTTATACCATTCTATTTGCACATGGACTGCCATTGTTCCCTCCTCTTGCAGCCACTTGCTGGGCCCTGCCTCCAGAGAGGGAGATGCCCTCTGTTTCCCCTTGTCATGTGTTGTGGGGGCCCCTTCCCTCTGCCTGCCCTGCAGGAGTCCCACCTTCATCAACTGCCCCATGCTGCCTCCACACTCCACCCTGGACCCCTGACCCAACACCTTCCCCTTGTGCCCCTTGAGTAACTGCACAGCCACCCACTCCATGTCCCATCCCTGCTCCTCTGATATGTAGGCTGCCTGCCAACTCAATGAGATGGGGCACTTCTCATGCCTTGACCAATAGGGGATACACACTGACATGTCCTGCTGGGACCCCAGCACTGGCTCCTTGAAGTTACAGTGGTCACCACAGCAAGCATAAAGGGCACACTATGAAGTCAAATCAGCTCAAACTTGTCGCAATGGCATGGAATACTCACCAGGGCCTCTGCCTGACACCACTCCAAGGTTGGGGGACCCCGTGCTTGCCCCACTGCCTCTGTAAACTTTTCTGGGGTTACCTCTGCCTGGGGAACCCACAATGCCTCCAGTACAGCCTGGACCTCCTCTGGCCCAAAGTTAGGCTGCAAAGATTGCCCCACAAACACCAAAACTGACCCCACTAGGGCTCTGCTGCAAGACAAAAACCCCAATGGGCCAGCCACTACTGCAGACAATTCTAGCAATGTGTCAGGAGCTCCAGAGCACAGAATAGGCAGGACTGCACTCATGACTTTGGTACATTGCTGTGACCTGCCCATGACCACAGGGGGACTCAGACTCCCCTGAGGATGAAGAGTTGGAGGAAGCTGAGGATGATGCTGATGGCACAGGAGAATAAGCAGAGGATGACATTGTAAAAAGTTAGGGAATCCTGGGGTATGTCTGATCCTTTTTAATGACTTGGGAAGAACCCCCTGATCAATGGTGGCCATGCTTTAACTTCATTCCCCATGCTGCCACCACTCACTGTGGTTTGATCAATATTACTCAACTTCAATTCCCATGCCCTGCCAATCCTTGAGCTGGGCCCCATGTTTTGAGGGTCTCAATGCTGAGGGGTGGATAATGTCATGACCCACTCCTTGGACCCCCAACATTGTTCCCAGCCCACTTGCCTCCCCAGAGCCCCTCCTCCAATGCCTTGCCAAAGTCCCCAAACATTGAACACCCTCTGCAGCCATCCCAGGTAACTCTGATGCTTCTCCAGCAAACCCCAACAGGCCCCCTGGCTAACTCCAACAACCTTCTCTGCAGCCATCAATGCTCTGCTTGACTCTCCTGAGCCCCTAGAACCCTCCCCCACCATTCCTGACCCTGTCATGTGTCTCTGGCTCACCACCCTGGCTCACCCAACCTGCTCCAGAGTGTCATGACAACCCTGGAGTGGCCTGTGTCCCCAGCTGATTTCATCAGAATGTTGCCATGGCCCACCCCCTTGATTGTACCTGACACTCATTGACTCTGCACAGCTCTGTTGAGCCCTGCCACCATACCTGCTGTACTCTGGAGCTATCCAGTAGTCAGTATATAAACCATAGAGTAGATCCTTATACTCTAGTCTTGATATTACATTAACTGGTTACTTGTGTCTCGTGTCTCCTTCTGTTCCTATTTCTGTTCTTAGTCTTGAATCCATCTTTTTCTCAGTCTCATCTTGTCTTGTCTCCATCTCATCTCAATTTTCTTTGTTTCTCTAAGTTCTTTTTATTTCTGACATCAGTACAAACTCCATGCACATGCTGTGAACTCCAAACATTCTTACGACAACTCCAGACCTCACTCTTTGCTTGGCCCTGGGACCATCAAGTCTTAATTGATCTCCCTGTCAAACTCTGGCTCTGCCCCCATCACTTGCAAAGTCTCTGTTTGCCCCACAATCTATTTGCACACTTACAAACTTGTTCCTGATGCCTGCCCAAGCCCAACATTTGATATACTTGGTCTTAGACTTATCTGGACCACTCTGGACCCACTCAGACTGTTCCTCTTAACTCCCCCTCACAAGTCCCTTCACTCCACACCAACCCTGGAGTGCTAGGTTATAAGTGCAGGACATCACATCCACCTAGTAGGGACTTGCCCAGTGTAGCTGAGCCCCCATAGTCAGCAGAACCTGACAAGCACCAAGATAGAGTTGCATAGCCACAACTTTCCATTCCCAATATGTGTAGCAATGTTCCTTGGTGGAGCGAGCAGGAATGAAAGAGTTGCCAAATTCAGGGATACCAAGCCAGGTTTCTGCTGTGTTGTAGCAGACATAGCACACTGTAAAATCCTTTTTCTGAGCTTTGTCAGTAATGGCACAGTTACCAAAGAGGCATTTGAGTTTGCAAAAGTACTCTGCTAGCTTATGAGGACAGGACTCATACCACTTGGGGGTACTAGAGTTGTTGTCAGCCATTGTGATTGTTGGAATAGACATAGGAAGGGGAGTAGGTGTTGGTGGGAGAATCTTGCTCTTATCTTACTGTTGCAGTGACTCTAAAATGATGATGTTCATTGCTGCTTAGCTGCCATGCAGTGAACACCATGCAGAGAACACAAACAACTAGCAGTTTTGCAAGTAGTGTATGAATAGACTATACAAAATTAGGGTTGTAAGTTGAGCTAGGTCCCAGAGAACCTGGTCTTAGTAAAGGTGATATGAGAGGTGAAGGACTCAAATGAATAGTGGTTGTTAGATGTTAGCCTGAGTCACTAGGTGTAAACAAAAGGCCACAAGCACTAAGGTTGCTATTGAAAGGTCAGTGTTATGATGAAGGCCTTAGAGCCTAGCAAACAAATTAGTCAAAAGGGGAAGCAAACTGGAACTAGTCATACATGCTAGTGTAAAATAAGGACTTGGCAAAATAGTACCCAAAGATGATACTAGTAACACAAAGGCAATGAGGACATTAGCTCAACAAGAACAGTTGCTAAGGAGGCACTAGAGCAAAAGGGAAGCTTAGAGTTGCAGAGACTGAGATCTGAAGTCTAGGGCTATGATGGCATATTTTTCTTCCATCAGAAGACATGATGGTATTTATAGTAAGTAAAGGTAAGAAAACTAAAAGGAGACAATGTTGGTAAGCAATGGGGAACTGGTTTTCAGTGACCTAGGCAAGTCAGGAGGAATGCAATGTGAAAGTAAGTAACCCAAAATATAGCTAAACTTGACACCTGGAATGACAGCCAGTATGCTGATTGCTAGGGTGTTGTATAGTACAGGAATAAAACTAGATTCAAGTAATAAGAAAACTATCTCAATAATACCAGAACAAGAATTTGATTGACTACTTTGCTAGGGAGTTGCTAGAGGTCACTAGTCATCCTAAGGGAAAAGTTGTCCAATGAACTGAGAGTCTATAGGACACACATGATGAAGTCATGTGGCCATCATGTTGTGTAGAAACCAGAGAATCAGGAAGTCACTAAAAATATAGGAAATGACAGAAATTAGTGCTTAGCAAGAATATGGTCTTATCACCTGACAATTTGCTAGTTATGGTGGCAACAAAAGCATCAGTTGGGAGGTGCTGGATTGTTGACATAACAAAACTGCTGCTGGGGCTGCTTTGGGTCAACATTGGGGATAATACATTGAAAGCCAGTGTTGGGGTCAGTAATTATTAGCAAGGGTCTTGACAATGGCTGATGAAGAACCTTCCCTTTTTGGTAGTTAGCTCTTTTTCACACATTGAATAGAGAGAAAATGATATAACAGACAGCTTTGGTTTATAGCATGTGTGCAATAATCTATTGCATTTTTGACTTGATATTTTTTTAACTAATTTCAGCCTTTTCCAGGAATGTACTTTTTTTTTTGAATACACATGTATTCTGGCAAATTTTTGAGAAAAAAATATGGTATTCTATATATCCAGAAAGGTTCAAAGCTGGCCAAAGAAACACAGCAGTGCAAGGGATGACATCCAGTACAACCTTCTTCTTTAGACTTAAGAAAGCACTTGACAACTTTAGTTTCTGATGGTCTTTGGAAGTTTTTTGCTCACTATGATTTATATATAGAACTGAATATAAATTTGATAGACTTGAATTGGGTTTCTGATAAAAAACTTTCAAAGGTGGCCCACAAGATAGCATAACATGTTTATTTGACTCCTTTTCAATCAAAAACAGAATGTTTTTTTTTTCAAATTTATTGTGTTGCAGCATATTGGGCCATGGTACATGGTACTGCTATGAGAGCTATGAGGCTACAAGAGCAACTGAAGTCCATGCCCCCCTGCATACATGGAGAATGAGTGGCCAGCCTTTCCAAGACTGCTTTCAGCAGTGCTCCCCTCTTACTAGGAGTCCAATTGGTGTTTGATGGCTTAGATGGGGCTGCTACAGATCTGGCCAGGCCAGGAGGGTGTTGAGCAGTTCAGCTTGCAACACAGGTGTATGTAAGTTCCTAGGGGTAGATAGTGAGCTGGTGCCAATGATAGAAGTGTTTAAGATATGATTATGTATGAGTGGAGTAGGTGCCACTGGTGGCAGCATGCAGTATGATTGTCCAAGATACTAGTGCAGTGTTTGTGCTGTGCTGGGTTGGATTTGTTTTGTAGCAGTTACATAGCCAAAGAGGGGTTTTAGCACATTAAATGTAGACAGGATGTGTGACATCAACTCAGCCTTGCACCTCAGTCTCCTGTGTAGGTGATCATGCTGCTCACTTGCATAGTGTGGGCACAGGAAGAGGTAGTGTTGCAGTCTCTACAATGAGAGCACTGGTGTGGGAACAGATTGGTGTCTCAGAGTGGCAGATCCTGAATAAGTATCAATCCAATAGTATGTGCCCTGTCCAGAGTTGCATTAGCAGGGCAGATTCCTGTTGGCTGAGGGGGTAGACAAGTTTGAGGTATTTTTTAGAGAGCAGGGACTGGTTGATTGCCCATGTCCTTGCATAGTGTGGCAATTTTTTTCCAGCTGCATTTCCACATGGTTTCCAATACCATGAAATGTGCTTGGTATGCAGCTAGTATGCTGATGGGCAAAGGGTGTTATTGAAGGCAGGGGGGTAGGTCTGTCTTGGGGTGGAAGAGCCCCCCTGCTGCATTCTTAGCCAAGGCATCTGCTTGCTTGTTTGGCCAAAAGTTGACATGGCCTGGTGTTCTGTGAATTTGTAGGTCAACTACTCCATGTGTGTAATCTACCCAATTGACCCCTTTTGCATGTGCCTTGCACCACTGGGTGAGGCATTTGATTCTATCTCTCTTGGTATAAACTAGTTCAGCCATGGTGTGAGCTTGATTGAGTAAGTAGTGTGCTGGGTGAGGGCACTCATTAAGTAGCACCTTGATTAGTGTCTGACTGTTGCTCCCCATGACTATTTAGGAGGTCAGGCTATGGGCTACATATGTCAGTAAGTAGAGCCCTAGAATGATACCTATAATTTTCCCTTTATACACCATATGCTTGGTTAGTGAGCCCAGGTGGTACATGAGGGAGGCTGATTCCTTACCATTCATGTACAAAACTGCTGCTGCTCCAATGCCTCCTTTGTGCCCCAAGCTGTTGCAGTAGACAGATACCTTTGTTGTGTGGAATACATCTTTGGCTGCCACCAGGGCCTTGTCTTTGCCTAGTTCTATATGGGTTGTAAGTGCCAGTATGTATCTTGGTCTGCATTAGACTGAGTCTATAGTCTCTATACATTTGGAATTAATATTAGTGAAGTAGAACAGGTTGTGCAGCAGCAATTCATGCCATGCAACATAGCAGTTCACCACTTTGCAAATCATGGGGTACACTGGGTGTGAGGCCAGGAGTGATGCCAACCTCACTGCTGCCCAGAAGAGAACTTTCTTAAGAAAAAGTTTGACTGGGAGCAAGCCTGCATGAGCATCTAGTATGTTACTGGCAGTGGTGCTGAGAGCACTTGTGACAAGTTTTGCAGTTTGCCACTGTGAGGGAATTAGTTTATTAGTGACTGCCACCAAGCCATCCCTTCCTTTCAAGTTCAGTTTGGTGTGGACCTCCATGTACCATATGTCAGCTGCATAAGTGATGGTGGGGATTGCAACCATGTTGTAGAGTTGATGGATGTGGTGGAGTGGCATACCTCCAGATAGTCTGGAAAGCCTCCAGACCTGCATTGTCCACCATGCTGTGCAGGCCACAACCTTTTGACAGATAGGCATTATACCTGAGTTTGGGATCAAAGACTACTCCCAAGTACTTGTATGAGGTTTTTATCTTGACTCTTAGCCATCCATGTTGTGGCATTCAATGTTCAGGTTGCCAGGTTCAGTGTTGCAGTTGGACCAGGGGAAGTTCATGAATGCTAATCTCATGAGTTCAAATAGGGAGTTGTGGGTCACAGACCAGTCAAACCTGCCCCCACTTCTCTCCATCACATCCTTCAGCATTACATGTGCTTTGCCTAGTGTCATTACTATTGCCAGGAACATTGAATCATCAACAAATCCTATAGAGGTTTTGTCTTTAGAGGCACCAGATGCTATGAGTTTGGGAAGGGCATTATAGAAGGCATAGAGGATCATTGAGAGGGGGCAGCCTTGAGTGGTGCCATTTGTGATGTCAAATAGGTCAGATGTGTAGTCATCAAATTTGAGCCTGGTTTTCAATCCTGTGAGCATCTTCTTTACTAACTTGGTGTAACATTTTGGGACTCCTTGTTTCCTCATGTTGTGAATGAAGCAGGCATGCACTGTGTTAGGGAAGGTGCTCTGTACATTGTGAAACAGCATGGCTGCCACTTTGCCCTTGCAACATGCATTCTTGATTTTGCTCACTACCATCAGCTTGGTGTCCATTGTGTTTCTTCCTGGCCTGCCCCCAAATTGCATGAAGGAAGCAGACCATGTTTCTTGGCTAGATATAAGAGGTCAGCCACAACAACTGTCAATAAGAGCTTTTCAGTTGTATTGAGTAGGCCTATTGGTCAATAGGCCTTGACCACATTATAAGCTGGTTGGCCAGGTTTATATAGGACCAAGGTTGTTGAGATCCACCAGGACCCATGGTAGACCTTGAGCTCTAAGACAGCATGGAATATGTAATATAAGTGATCCAACAGAGTGTCAGCACAATACTTCAGCACTATGTTTGGGATCCTGTCAGGACCCAGTGCTTTGTAGGGTTTTGGCTGCCCAATTGCCAATCTGATGCTTTGGTTTTTAAAAATATGCATGTCAAGTGGTGGGTTTGGGTAGACCAAGGCTGGAATGACTGGGGATGTGGGAGGGGGAGGGGAAGGGGGGAAGAAACACTCAGCTAGGATCTTAGCCTTCTGTTCATTTGAAGTAGCCCATGTCAATGCATCCAGACCCATTCTTAGGTCTGGTATGCAGTCTGAAGACATGTCAGTGGGTTTCTGCACAACATATTTGTTGGCAGTGTAGATCTGCCATGCATCAATGTTCTTCAGCCATTTCTGCCAGTGGTTGTCCTTGGCCTGCCAGATGTGGTCAGCCATTAGGTTAGTGAGCAATATCATGAAATTTATAGGCTAAGTTATTAGCTCTGCTCCTGGCCTCCTTAAGAGCCATTAGCTCATTGCTCCACCAGTGTTTGGTGTGTAGGCATGGCTTCCTGTTGGGTACAATATTGTCATCTGCTATTGTTCCCTGAATGGCTGCTGTCAGCAGCAATACTTTGGAGTTGAAGTCCCTCTCCATCTGTATTTGTCTTGGAGGGGGAAGCTCCACCAGTTTCTCCTTAAGAGATGTATTAAATTTCTTCCAGTCTACTGATTGAAAGTCCTTGGAGGGTGATGGGGCCCTCTTGAGTACTGGTAGCTTGACTATGGTGATAATTGGGAGGTTATCAGCACAAGCTGGCCATAGTGAGGATTTGACATTGCAAGAGATAATGGGGATGGACCCATTGCTCCTGTGCCAGATGTTGTCTGGCCTAGTCCAACAGTCCCCAGCAGTCTGGAGGGTTGTTGTGCCTGGAAGGAGTGCTAGCTCCATGTGGTACTGGCCCAGGAGGTGAAGGAGCAGTCACATCTCTTTCTCTGATGAGTTGAGAGTCCTCAAGCCACAGCATGTGGTTATCTGCTCTGGGGCATGCTAGGTATCTGAGGTTGTTTGGGATGGTGGGCTGTCTCTTTCCTGATATGCTGGGCTGTTCTGCCAAATCCCATGGAGTGGGGGCTGGTGGAGCATACAACTTCTTTGCCAGGCTGAGTAACTAGGATTGAGGGTTGCCAGTTAGAAAGTAGGGCATGCTGTTCTCTAGATATCTGGTATCCAGGTCCTTACAGTGCTTTAGGAAGGCCAGGCATCTGTGGGATGATCTCACATGCAATGAATTGGGCCCACAGGCAACACAGCTAGGCTGTGCTTCTATAGGGCATTCCACCATCACATGGTCCTTGCCCATGCACTGTCCACAGTGGTTGGTGCCTTTGCAAGCTGCTCTGAGGTGGCCAAAGCTCTGGCACTTGTTGCACTGCAGTGATTCCCTAAAGTCCTTCCTGATTGTCACCAAGTGATCCACCACAAAGATCTGCTCCCTAAGGTGGTTAGCTGCCTTGGCACATTACCTTCAGTGAGGCCAGTGTCTGGGTCAGCATCCTGTCCTCAAATTTTTTCAGCCATCTCACTGTTGAGATTGAGCCTCTGGGCAGCCTGTTCTCTTCCTTGAGTACTGCAATGTCACTAGCATTTGAGGGGTCAAAGGACCTGCTGCATGGTACAAACCTCATAATGAGGTGGTAGCTCTTCTCCTGTACTCTTGCTGAATCACTAATGCATATTTCAACTAGTCTCCACTTGGAGTCACTTGCATATGCTCTGAACCTTGCCACTGATTCTGCTGAGTCCAGCTCAAAGATGTAACCTCCTCTTTTGAGGGACTGTATGCCCCAGACCACCATCTTGAAGGGCTCTAGGGCCACTCCATTGACTGCTGCCAGATCAGCACTGGCTTTGTCAATTTTACTTAGGAGTTTGTTAGTTCTATCATAGAGGGCTGCATTGCCCTTTGGGGTTCAATTGGCTGGGGCATCCAGGGAGCCCTTGTTAACCTCCCTTTAAGTAGACATTGCTGAAGATGGGTCAGCTCAGGTGCTAGTGTAGGATTAAACTCAGCAGAAAAGCTATTAATATTTTTGAAAGTCAAAGGCACCAAACTGAGATTCCAAGTAGACTTCAACAATACTGATATTGATGATTGTTATGCAGAAAAACCACTAAAGATCTGTAAAACATCAATGCTGTGGTTGTGCTACCAGTTCAAATTTCCTACCTATTTCTTAGACTTGAGAAACAAGATTGAAAAATAGTGGTCCTGTGTGCATGGCTATAATTTCTGATGGACCTTTTGAGAGATGTATCTCCTCAATATAGTCCTGATGGACTTGTATTAGATTGGTGATAGCTTCAAGATATGTATTCTTATAAATTTTTTACAGTGATCAGTTCTTATTATCTTAGGGTCAACTTATTCCTGACCATCTCCAGCCTTTCCTGCTCTCAATGTATACTTGACCACATTATTACAGCTTCCAAAGAAGGATGGTGGTTTGATTTCTTATACTAAGGCATTCATTGGTAAAGAGAACTACACATTGCTTTGAGATAGAACAAGATTAGGAAGGCAGAAAGAATAATCACAAGCTGACAATATGCAAAATGTGTATGTGTATTGATATAGTGTGTATGAAGTAGATGGCTCTCTGTTGAGGAACTTAAACAGGATTTTTTTTGCTCACTACTATGACATATTGTAAGGGCAACCTCTGGAGGCTATGGCTCAGTCACACAGCTGACAGAGGGAGATCCAAAGTCTATTCAGTTCTGTACAGTGTTTACAGACATAACTACAGACCTTGCAGAGGGAGATCCACAGAGAACAAGTCTGAGGAACTCCCTAGGCCAAGTGTGACACTTTAGAGGTTTTAGGAGTGTGAGAAACAACTGTATAGTACAACAGAAAAATCATGTGACATCATGCATGTGCATTGACATGTTGATCCACATGCTCAGGTCATGTGACATGCAGAGGTGGCAATACTTATCTGAACTATGCACAGAGAACAATGCAGTGTGAGGGCCAAGACTAGGACCAATAGATAGGAAAAGAGAAAAGAGAATTATGGAGAACCATGAGGAGGGGAACCCAAGAAGGAGTGGAGGGGGAAAAGAGGACAAAATGGGGAGTCCCCTGACATCACCCCCCCTCTAGCATGTGGTGTCTTGACACACTGGGTAGAAAAAGTTGCAGATTGCTTGGTCTGCTCCAGAGATAGGGCAGATGCCTCAAATTGGCTTGAGTGCATTGGGGTGCCTGTGATAAAAGCCTGAACTAGAGCTGGTGCTTGTATATTGGCCTGTGGTTCCTGAAAGATGTCCTTGATGCCATATCCCTTCCCCTTCATCTTGAATTGCAACTTTCTCTGGAACACTCTGCTATACAAAATTCCCTCCACCTCATACTCTTCCTCATTGTTCACTGGAATTGGTGGTGGTACAGTTTGACAACATTAAAGTCTGGGTGTAGTTGATGCAGGCCTGTGGGGAGCTTGAACTGGTATGCTAATGGCTTCATCTGTCTCTTTACTATAAAGGGGCCAAAATGACAGTGGAACAACTTCTAGAATGGCCTGGTTGTCTTGATGTCTGAGTGGTTCAGATACACCCAGTCTCTTGGCTGATATGTAGGGGCTGGAGTCCATTACTGATTATAATACCATGGCCATGTTGTCCTTAGCCTTCACTAGCACTGCTTTTGCCTCTTCTTGGGCTCTGCTCATCCTTTCTACAAACTCAATCACCAAGTCACTCTCTGAAGACCATGCCAAAGGTTCAAAGCCCATCCAAGGGTGGCATTCCATGTCTGAAAAGGAGGGGGTCACTTGAATAGATAAGTGAACATTATGTTATGAAACTCAGCATCAGGGAGAAGCTCATCCTACTAGTCCTCTCTTTTGTTGCAGAGTCAATGGAGGTACTGTTATAACTCCTGGTTAACCTGTTTTGTGTGCCTATCTGATTGAGGATGGTATGCCATAATTATGTGGAGCTTTACTCCAAGGAGACAATACAACTTCCTAGTGAACTGGCTACAAACTGAGGACCTCAATCAGAAACATAGCCATCTGACAGACCATGTAGCTTCCAGGCATTCTCCTAGATCATGTCAGGTTCTGCTAACCATGGGGGCTCAGCTGCACTGGGCAAGTCCTTACTAGGCAGATGTGATTCCCTGCACTAACAACTGGGCACTCAGAGAAGTTTGAAACACAGGGGGCTTGTGAGGATAAGTGTTGGGGAGTGATCTGAGCAAGTCCAGGGTGGTCCAGAGGAGGATAAGATAGGTTGCGGGGAAAGGGACAAGCTTGGTGGGGTGTCAGGCACAAGTCCATAAGTGAGTATTGTGGGTGTGGAGGAAGTGGAGGCTACACAAGTGATAGGAGCAGAGGTTATGTGAGTGATGGAAGTGGAGGCTACATGAGTGGTGGGAGTGGAGCTAGAGCTTGATGGGGGATCAACAGAAGTTGATGGAGTTCAGAGCCAAGCATGTAGCAAGGTCTGGAGTCAGTTAAAGGAATGTGTTGATGTTCATAATTATAAGTGTGGAGTTTGTAAAGGCATTAGGGTTGGAAAAGACTTGAATACAATAGGCAGAATGGATCAAACAAGACAAGACAGAGCTGAACAGAATGAGGCAGAGTCAAGACAAGATTGAGACAAGAACAAAAATAGATTCAGGCAGAGATACAAAATGATAATGAGAACAATAATGGAATAGAGACAAGGCAAAACCAGGAGACTGAGATAAGACTAGGAGACTGAGAGTAAGAAGAAATGTAACATGGAACATGAAACACAAGAAGGAAACAATCAGAAACACATCAGGTAAGGCAATATCAAGACTAGAGTACAAAGAGCTACTCTACAACTTATATATTGACTATTGGGGAGCTCTAGGAGACATTGGCTGTGGCAGCAGGGCTTGGCAGAGTTGATGGGTGTAAGTTGTGATCAGGGGGTGGGCTGCATTGATACATTGATGGGATCAGTTGGGAACACAGGCCATTCCAAGGTTGTTGTGATACTCCAAAGTAGGTCAGGGAATCAGAGTGATGGGCTGGTGATGTATGTTGGAGTTAGGAATGGTTGGGGATGGTTCTAGGGGCTCAGGAAATCCAGGGGAAACATTGGCGGCTGCAGAGAAGACATTGGCATTGGCCAGAGGGGCATTGGAGTTAGCCAGGAAAGTGTCAGAGTTAGCCGGAGTGGGTGCAGAGAGTAGACAATGGTTGGGGGAGTTTGATGGGGTGTCGGGGGAAGCTCTGGGGGAGCAGGAGGGTTGGAGGTGATGTGCAGGGGTCCAGGGAATGGGTTGTGACAGTACAGGCTCCATGACCAAGCAGGTGGTGTGATGGGGATGAAGTGGGCCTGTTTGCTGTAGAGGTCCACTACCACCATGATTGCATCATACCTGTGGGCATCTGAAAGCTCAACATTGAAGTCTACTAATGCAATGGGCTAATGTCTCCACCAGTCATGGTGCTGCTCTACAATGCATTAACAGAGCTCTAGGATGATAGGGACATAGATATGCCCACAGAAGGTCAGCAGCCCATCTTGCAAGGCCCACTCATCCACATGCACTAACTTGATTCCACTTGCCTATTAAGTCTGCAGGGCCTGAGCAGCCTATGCTACCATATACTTTTATGCATCCTTCTGTTTTCCTTCTCAAATGTCCTTAGGGATGTTTGCCTCATCCCCTTAGACCACAATCCTTTCCAGACCACAAACAACAAAGAATTCCAGTCTGAGGAGGACAATGTTGTCATTGTCTCTGGTCATGTCACCATGATCAGCCCACCAGGACAGCATGTCTGATTTTTCCATGCTTTTTTTGGGTTTGTGATGCAGCAAGTCAAAGTTGGCCAGTTAATCTTGGCATTGATTGAGTTTCTTTGCTGTGTGAAAGTACTCATGGTTTCTGTGGTCAGTCTAGACTTCAAACTTGTGCTGGGTACTCTAAGGAAATGCCACCACTCTTTCAATGACTGAACAATGGCTCACATCTCCCTGTTATGAATCTTGTAGTTCCTCTCTACTGCATTGAGCCTCTTGGAGTAGAAGGCTATGGGAAGACTGTTGGGAGACAACTGCTCCTGTGGAAAAGTCTGGACTGTCAGTCTCTACCTGAAAAGGAGAGTCATCATCCAGAAAAAGGAGGATGCACTTGTAAGTTATGGCTTGCTTGAGAGTGTCTAAAGCATCTTGTTGTGAGGACTTCCATTGCTAGGTCATGTCTTTGGTAGTGTGTGTGAGGGGAACAAACACTCTGTGGGTGAATCTGGCTGGAGCAAGCAAGCACAAGCAACAAGCAAGCATCACAGGAGCAGAACAGTGGCTGAGAGGCAGGCAAGAGGCAAGTGCAGCAAGCTGAGCAAGGTAGTGATGCTGGGGCTCTCACAATTGGTTCACTAGATAGACCTGGAGAACACTGCTATTGATTGGTCAAAGGATATTCTATCCTTACAACTGGCTTAAATACTACATCTGTGGCTATGCTATGACTAATGCTATATGTGGTAAGCAGCCCAGGTATGCTAAGCAGTAATGACTATCAATACATCAAATGGAGAAAGAGGGTCCAATGACTACAAAGGGCTGACTAAACAAGATGAAAGGGGAATAGGAAGTAGATCAGGCAGCCAGTCCAGTAACATACCATGGGGCTAAGCC
>JABAJY010008070.1:0-17528 GCA_017607575.1 Termitomyces sp. Mn162
GCACATCTGGGCATGTAGCTGCCAAGCACATTGTTCTAGCCTTCCCTTGCAGTGTTCTATGCATTCTTTTGACTTGCCTCATGTGCTCAGAAGTGTAAGGGTCCCCAAACTCATGATGCACACCCTGTGGAAGCAAGCCATCTTTCCATTTCATTGCTTTTAAGCTCACCATTGTGTCCTGTACAATAAACCCCAATCTTCTTGCCAGTTTTGGGTTCTCAAGCTCTTTCCCAGGTTTTAAGTGCTGAAAATGCATCTCCTTTCAACTTGAGTGGAATTTACCAGGCCATATTTGTGTAATTGTCCACAATATCCATCATATATTCATTGCCTGTAGACTCATAGGACCAGCTAGGTCTATCCAAACTATGCCCAGTTTATCTTCTGCTCTCCATCCCTCCTCTCACACTTTAGAAACTGTTGACTTTGTCTGTATCCCAAGAATGCAAAGGTCACATTTTGGTTGTGCAAGCAAAGAAGCAGAACACATACCTGGGAACAGGCCTGCATGTGCCATGGTCATGATGACCTGGTATCTTGCATGTCTCAAGCACCAGTGTCAGGTATCAAGGTTGATTGGATGTTGAGTAGATAGAGCATGTTCAGCAAGTGCATTTTGAAGATTGAGTGTGTAGAGGCATCTTCCAGGAATGAGCAAGAAGAGTGCTGCTATTGCTGTCCAAGATGGTTATGCCCTTCTCATCAAAAGTGATGGAAGTATGCATGAATGTGGTCAGAGTGCTGATGGATATCAAGTGCACAGCCAACCTTGCCTTGAATGTGTAGGCATATCTTTTTGATGCCTATGGTAGCTATTGTGGTGCCTCCAACTCCTTTGATGGGTTGAGGGTGGATGGCCTGGAGAGTAACAAAATCTGACATGCATGGTGATATATGGACAGTGGTGCCTGAGTTGACATAGAAAGCTTTCTCTGTTAATGATACAAGTGGTGTGTGTTCAGCTTGGTTGAGTGGTGCACTGATCATGATGGCAGGGATAGACTCATAATTGGGGATTAAGTATTTGTTCCAGTCAACAGAGGCATTGAGTTTGGTATCATAGTCAACTTCTGTCATGAACCCTTGGTGTCAGGTTCTGCTGACCATGGGTGCTCAGCTTAACTGAGCAAGTCCTTACTAGGCAGATGCAACATCCTGCACTTATAACCTAGCATTCTGGAGTGGTCCAGACTTCAGATACTTGTGGGGGTAAGCTAAGGGAAGTGGTTCCAAGCAAGTTCAGGGTGGTCTAGAGAAGTCTCAGACAAGATATGAGGGGAGTTGGGCTTTGGAGTCCATCAGGAACAAGTCCAGAGGTGAATACTGAGTGTGTGGGGCAAGCAGAGGCTATGTAAGTGATGGGAGTGGGGCCAGAGATTGATGGGGGATCAATTAGTGTTAATGGGTTCTGGGGCTGAGTGTAGGGCAAGGTCCAGGGTTGATTATGAATGTATGGGGCTGTAAATGTATGAACAGAAATATGAACAGAGTTTATAACAGAGTTAGAGTTGAAAGGGATTCAGGCAACAATACAGAAAACTGAGCAGACAAGACAAGATGGAGTTGAGATGATAATGAAATAGATTGAATGAGATGTGAGACTAGAGACAAAAAATAGAGATGAAGCCAGGAAACATAACAAACACAAGTGTAATAGAAGATTATCAGCAATATCAAGACCACTATAGCAGATATTACTCTATGGCTTATATACTGACTACTCTAGCTCTTCCAGAGTTAGTGAATCTGGCAGTGGGGCTTGCCAGAGCCACATGGAGTCTGGGTGTTGGTCCCAATCAGTTGGCAGGCTGCAGTGATATACTGATGGAAACTGAGGGAACTGATGGGAGCACAGGCCACACCATGGTTGATGGGATATTTCAGAGTGGTTGGGCAGGGCTGTGATGATGACACATTTTTTTTTTCCATTAAATGTGCTTGACACATAGTGTTATTGTGCATGGTACATTTGGGGCTGTGCTAAGGTTGCTACAGTGCTAATGAACTACAAGAGCCATGGAATTCCTTGCCCCCCCATGTATGTGGAGAATGAGCAGGCCAGTGTTTCTTGGCCATTTTAGACTGCACTCCCCTATTAGGCCCTGGATACATTGTTCTGAGAACATGGTCTAGGTACAGCTATGAAGTCCATCCGCAGTGCAGGCAGTGGAGGTTTGAGCATCACAGTTGTGTGCTCAATCCAAAAGGAGGTGTGAGGTTGGAGGGAGAAATGGGTGTTAATCTGGTGCTGAAATTAGTATATGGTAGAGTTAGATTGGGGTGGGTCTCTGGGCATGAGGTCCCATGCTGGGGTTGGGTTGCTAGTTTGTGTGATCATCTAGCATAGTAGCCTTGTCTTTGGGTAATAGAATCTGGAGACAGTTGGTGGCATGCATGAAGTTGAGCAGAGGGCCTAAGGCATTGGCAGAGGACGGTAGAAATGAAAGGGACTCAGCTTTGCAATGTAGTTTGCAGCAGAGGTGTCTGTGTCATTTGAACTGGTAGTGTGGGCAGACCAGGAGGAGATGTTGCACAGTTTTGACTGTGATACTGCTGCAGTGTGGGCAAACTGGAGTTTCCAAGTGTTGAATCCAAAACAGGTGGTGGTTTAGGGGGATGTGTTGTGTGTGGAGTTGTGTCAGGACTGTGTATTGCTTCCTGTCTAGAGTTTGGATGAGTTGCATGTACCTCTTAGAGGGCATGGACTGATCAATGGCATGCATCATCAGGTAATGTGGGGACTTCTTCCATTTTCTCTTCTAGTTGGCTTTGGTGGCCTCGAGGGCTGTTTAGTGAGCAGCAGAGATGTTGGTGGGTAGGGGGCCTTTCCTCAGAGTCCTCAGGAGCATTTCTGCTGGGCTTGATGTGCCTTCCACTGCCTCCTTTGCTAGCTTGTCTGCACGTTCATCTGGTTAGAAGTCAGCATGGCCTGGTGTCCAGTGGATCTGCAGTTCAATGACCCCATGAGTACAATCTGACCATTTTGTTCTGCGACTCATTGCTCATTTGCGGGCTTGGGAGCAGATGCATTGGTCCTGTTTGGCATGCAGCTGCTTGGCAGCAGAGTGGACCCAGTCAAGGAGATAGTGTGCTGAGTGGGGTTACTGATTGAGCAGAGCTTTGATTGTTGCTTGACTGTTGCTGCCCAGGGCTGATTGGGTAGGGAGCCTATCAGCTAAGTTAGCAAGTAAGTGAAGACCAAGTAGAATACCAATGATCTTGGCTTCATAGACTATGTGCTGCATTGTGGGTTCAAGGTGGTACTTGAGTGTGTCAGATTCTCTTTCATCCATGTATAGGACCACTGCCACCCCTACATTGTCCTTATACCTGGATCTGTTGCAGTAGACTGTGGCCTGCATTGTCTGAAATGCATTTTCTGCATAGGCCAGTGCCCATTTCTTGGACTTGGTGACATGCATTGAGAATGATGGTAGATAGCTTGGGCAGCATCAGACTGGGAGCACTGTCTCCAGGCTGGTCAGACCAATTGCTGTAATGTGGAATAGGTGGTGTAAAGGTGAGCAGTGTTTGGCCATGTAGTGCTTGGCTGCTCTACAAATGGGGAAGTAGAGGAGGTAAGATAGGGGGAGAGAAGAGAGGTGCACCACAGCCCAATCAAGCACTTTTCAGAAGAGAAGCTCGACCAGAAGGATATTTGTGTGTAGGTCTGCTATGTTGCCTGTGACCATGCTCAGGGAGCCAGTGGTTAGTCTGGTGGCCTGTCTTTGAGTAGGAACAAGCTTGTTCACAATTGCAACAGAGCCCAGTCACTTCTTCCCAGAGAAAGCTTCATGAATACCAGTGAACCAGATGTTGGCCATGTAGGTGATGGTGGGGACTGCCACTGTGTTGAAGAGTTGGCAGATGTGGTGGGGAGGCATTCCTCCCAATGGTCTGGGCAGGCATGTGGCTTGCATGGTCCACCATGCAGCTTTTGCAATGACCTTTTGGTGATGCACTGACCAGCATAACTTGGGGTCAAAGATGACCCCAAGGTATTTGTAGGTGGAGACCACTTTGATGACTTGTGTGGTGGAGGTACCATCTCCATTTGCATGTGTGATAGTGAGAGCCTTGGGTGTAGCATTGTGGTGGGAGCACAGGAAATCCATCAGGGTGAGTTTAGAGAGTTCAAAGGAGGAGTTGTGTGAAACTGACCAATCAAATCCACCATCCACCCTCTCCATCATGTCTGACAGCATGCCATGGGTGTCTCTTAGGGTCACGCCTATGGCCAGAAACATCATGTCATCTACAAGCCCAAAGACTGATTTGGACCTTATGTTGGGGGTTGCTGTGAGGATCAGTGGTGCATTGTAGAATGTGTAGAATAGCATAGAGAGGGGGCACCCTTGTGTGGTGCCATTCAGAATACAGATGGAGTCAGACACAAAATCATCGAATGTGAGCTTGGTTTTGCAGTTGGAGAGCATCCACTGTGTGAGTCTGATGTAGCACAGGGGGACACCCCACTTGTGCATGTTGTGGATAAGACAATTGTGGGATGTGTTGGCAAGAGCTCCCTAGATGTTGAGGAAAAAGGTGGAGGTGACTTTGCCAGCCCTCTATGCATCCTTGATTTTGCAAACCATGGCGTGCATGGCATCAGTGGTGTTGCAACCTGGGCATCTGCCAAACTGTCCTAGTAGCAGCATGTTGTGTTTCTCTGCCAGGAAAGAGAGGTCAGTAGCAACAAGCATAGACAGGAGCTTCCCTATAGTGTTAAGCAGGCCTATGGGCCAGTAAGCCTTGGCCACTTTGTACAAGGGTTTTCCAAGCTTCCTGAGCACTAGAGTGGTCAATACGAGCTAGCTGCCATAATAGACGTTGAGTTCAAATACAGCTCTGAAGATGTAGTAGAGATAATCGATTAGGATGTCAATGCATTGTTTCAGCACTACATTTGGGATCTCATCAGGACCTGGAGCTTTGTAGGACTGCAGTAAGGTAACTGCATCCCTGATGCATTTGTGTGTGAAAAATCAGATGCCTGGGAGGGGTTGTGGGTAGGCTGTGGCAGGTATTTCCATTGAGGGAGGGGGGTGGGAAAAATGACTTAGCTAAGGCTATGGTCTTGGTCTCATTTGTTGAGGCCTAGGCAGTGTCTCCTCCATTCATGGTTTCCAGCTCTGGTATGCAGGAGCTTGAGAAGTCTGTGGGTTCCTGTACAATATAGTTGTTAGCAATATAGATCTGACAGGTGCTTATGTTCTTGAGCCACTTAGTCCATGTTAGGCCTTAGCCTCACAGATGCTCGTAGCCATTAGTTTTGACAGTCTCAGGGCCTCTGCTTTTGTGGGGTGACCCACTATGTCCCTGTACTTGTATGCTACATTATTAGCTCTGTTGCAGGCATGCTTCAGAGCCATCAGCTCTGCATTCCACTAGCATTTAGTGAAGGGGCAAGGATGGTGTGTGGGAGTGATGCTCTCATCTGCAATCACTTCCTGTATCAGCTGTGTCAGTTTTGCAACCTTGGAGTGAAATGCTCCTTCTGTGTGTATTGGACATGCTGGGGAGAGGTCAGACAACTTCTCCTTGAGAGCATCATTGAAAGCCTTCCAGTCAACCATTCTAAAGTCCTTCAAGGCCTTGGGCTTTGTGTGGGGGACCAGAAGTTCCAGAACAGTGACTATGGGGAGGTGGTCAGCTAGCAGAGGATGCAGTGAGGGGACAACAAAGCAGGAAATGATGGGGTTGGACATGGAGCTGCAGTGCCAGACATTGTCTGGGCACATCAGTGGTTGCTGATAGTCTGGAGAGTGGGTTGGCCAAACAGCAGGGCCATCTCCATGTAGTATGCACCCAAGAGGTGGATAAGAAGGCAAGTCTCATCTTCCAAAGAGTTTAGGTGTCTGTTTTCCACAGGTTCCCATAGTGGGTTCATGCCTGTTGAAATCACCAAGCCAAATCATTTGATCTCCTTTGGAGGGGCAGGCTGTGGTGAGGTGAGATTGGAGGAACTGCGCTAGTGCAGTGAGACTATTGTTGTTCTGGCAGTCATTATAGATATTGAAGAGGGCCAGGTGGCCATTGCTACTGTTGAAGTGGATGGTGGTGATGTCCATGGAGGGGACATCTAAGAAAGTATATGCATCAGAGGAAATTTTTAAGTTGATGAGAAGGACTGAGCATAGCCTTAAGCCTCCATCTCATCTGTGAAGTGCTGGGTAGTGAACCACCCAGTTGCGGGTTGCTCTCATGTTGCCAAGCCTGTCAAGGTAGGGTTCCTGGATAGCCAAGATGTCCCAATCAGCTGGATTTGCTGAGTTGATCATTGCTGCTTGGGCAGTATCTGACTTGTGGACATTCTGCTGCCAAATGCATAGCTGCTCTGGGTTCTCTGTGGGGTCAATCATTGGGGAGGGATGGATGGGGAAGAGCCATTCAGGCCCACTGTCAAAAAGTCTAACAGCAAGGCTTGGTATTGCACTTCAAGCATTGGGTTAGTAGGGGCAGTGGGATCAAGGCATGGAGTGGCTGTGGAAGGGGAAACAGAGAGTTTCTTTGGGTTCAAGACCCAAGTAGAGGGATTACCTGTGGGGAAGTAAGGCATACTGTTCTCTGGATACTTAGTATCTAGGTCAAGGCAGCGTTTAACAAACACAGAGCATTTCCTCAAAAAACTCTTGTGGTTAGAGCCTGGGCTGCATGAGGTGCATTGAGCCGGTGCACTCTGAGAGCAGTCCAAGCTAACATGTGTGTTACTAGCACAATGACCACATTTGGAGGAGTTCTGGCACTTAGCTCTGATGTGTCTGAATTCATGGTATTTATTGCAGCAAATGGGTTCCCAAATGTCCTTGCAGACTACAACAAGGTGCCCAGTGTTGAGATAGACTGCTCAGAGTCCATTATGATCATGAATTTTCTTTTATTTGGTATTTCCTTTTTTCATTATTTTTGCTGCTGCTGCCACCACTCATGTGCTCAGCCTCATATGTTATTTGCCAGTCTTTGGTTAAACTTTATTTCTTGCTATAAGTCTTATCATTCACAATCTCTACCCTCAGTTGTCTTTACACATTGTCAAGATGTCTGAGGGTATGATACTTACTTACTCATTTTTGCTCAAGCTTTACTTACCACTGCCTATAGACTTATTGTTGTTCATACTCTACAGGTTAATAAAGTTGTCTTTATGCATTGTTGAGATGTCTGAGGACTTATTGTTGTTCATACTCTACAGGTTAATAAAGTTGTCTTTATGCATCGTCGAGATGTCTGAGGACTTATTGTTGTTCATACTTTACAAGTTATTGGGCACCCATTCTTGCTCTTCTACTGTGTTATAAACACTCAATGAATTTTCTTTTGACAACTCAAATTTTTTTTTGGCCTACCCATATATAACACCCACACAAAATGACTACTACTACAGTCTCTTTAGGATCCAACCCACCCACCTTCCCAGAGGACCAACAGTTTGATGGGACAAATCATGTTCACTTCAAAAATCAGGTACTTATTGCTGCACAGGCTCATGGAGCTTGGGGATACTTGGACAGAACAATACCAAAACCTACTACTGCAGATATTGATCCCCAGAACCAAAAGGCAAAAGGAGAGGAGGCCTCTAAGGCATCCATACCCACAGCTACAACCAAAACAACTGACTGGCCTTTGTTAAACCCCTTGCTCCAGGAATGAGACCTTCATGACACATGGACCCTAGGACTTATAGTCTACAACTGTAAGAACTCTGTGGGCCTGGGCATTAGTATGGATGGCACAGCAGCAGAAGCTTGGAAAATCCTCACTGAAGCCTATGGCATTGTCTCGGACCTAGCTGCCATGGGTGTGGAGAACAGAAACAGATTACACTCCACAAGATTTGCCAACGGAGCAGATTTTCTGGAACACATAAGGGACTTATGCACAAAGTGGAAGGAAGCCACAGAAAGGGGAGCCACAATTAGTGACACCACCTTTTGCTCTATTGTGATGGCATCACTACCAGAATCATGGAATGCCATTGTGGCAAGCATGTATGCCACAAAAACCTCTGCTGAGTTTGTTGCTGGCCCCACTGTCCATTGGGAGTGCCTGAAAATCCAAAAGGCTGCCACAGTTACCTCCACTACAGCTCTCCAAGCCAACACCAGACCTCTGAGACCCAAACTTGTTTGTATCAATCCAAATTGTAAATGCATGGGGCACTCCATTGAAAACTGTTATTGGAGAGGTGGAGGAAAGGAGGGTTAGTTCCCACCTAATTTCAGAAATTTGTGAGAATGCCCTTGCCACACTAGCTGCATCAAATGCCACCAACACCACACACACCAACCAAAACAACAACCCCATTGCAAACATTGCAACAATTCCCCAAAGTACATATGCTCTGACCGCCTCCTGCTACATGTACATGGCCCCCTATCATGCAGATCCAAACCCACTGGTCACCAACCCAGAAGTAAATCTTTATACTGTTTATATGGGTAAAAATGTACCCACATTTGCCAACTCAGGAGCTAGTGACCACTGTTTTATTGACTGCAAGGCTTTCTCCACATATAAACACCTACTGAAGCCTTGTGAAGGACAAGCAGCATCAAAAGACTCTGTCTTCCAAATTGTGGGCCATAGCACTGTCCAGAAAAAGATCTACACTCCCAACGGGACCACTGAACTTGTATTTAATAATGCATTGCACACCCCTGATCTTGCAGCAAACCTCATCTTGATTGCCAAGTTTGACAACACAGGTTTTTCTGTATTTTTTGGCCAGGGACAAGCAATCTTCAGGGATAAGAATGGACAAAATGTGCTGATCAGACAAGAAATGGGAGGGATGTATTGCCTTGATGCACTTGACCAACACCCTGGGCCAAGAACCCAGGTGATGGTAGCATCATCCCTAAATGTACCAGTAGATCTTGATGGCTGGCACCATCAGTTTGGCCATGTGGAAGTCAATGCAATTAGGGAGGTGGCAAAAAAGGGGCTAGTTGATGGACTCAACATTAAAGAAGACTGGGAAGCGAGAGGATTGTGTGAGAACTGCATGTATGGAAAACACACAGCAAGGCCTTATGACAGACAGATGGACGTTGAAGAAAACGCAAACAATTGTGCACATATCAACTTATGGGGCCCAGCAACAGTCAACTCTTTTGGTGGTGCATTGTACATAATGCTTATTGCAGATGGTGGTACATCTAGATTGGCAGGGTATTTCCTGACATGTAAGAATGCTGAGACAACCCTTGAGTCATTTACTGCATACTATGTGGAGTCTGAATGGCAAACAGGATGCAAACTTCTCAAGATTCATGTTGATGCAGGCTGCAAATGGGTAAATGAGCTATGGCATACTTACTGCTCAAAGAACAGAATTGTCGTTGTTGTTACTACTCCATATGCCCATGCTCAAAACGACCTCATAGAATGGTGTATGCACACAGTGCTCAAAGGGGTACGATGCATGTTGGCTGAGAGCAAACTACTAAAAGACCTCTGGGCCAAAGCTGCTGCCACTCAAATCTATACATGAAACCTGTTGCCTTCAGCATGCCACCCTAACCAGATACCTGAGGAGAGTTGGACCAGAAAGAAACAAGAAGTCACTCACCTCCACCCTTTTGGCTGCACCGCATTTGCTAGGATCCCCACCAAGTTAGTCCAGTCAAAGCTTGACCCCTGCTCCATGAGATATGTCTTTGTTGGGTATTCAGACAACAGATACAAGCTTTTTGACAGAGGCACATGGTCCATCATCACATCTTGTGATGTGATCTTCTACAAGGGCACAGAACATTGCACTCTCACAATACTGAGTGACAAGGATGACAACTTGCTTGGGTCTACTGAACTCTCCCAGAACTCTGGGGGTCCTGGTGTACTTACCTCCTGTCAACCTGTTGCACCATGCATCTGTGATACCAATGCACCCCTGCACCCTGAAACAATTGACTCAATTTCCAAACTCAATCAAGCTGATATAAATGACATCAATGGACCAGAAATCACTATAACCCCCACTCCTACATCCACACCAGCCCCACCATGCCAATCCGACCAACTTAGAGGTATTCCACCCCCTGAGCCCAATACTGTAGCACCAGTAGCAAAATCCTTCCCAGCAAAAAACACTTATGCATTCATGTCTTTGCTCAATGCATCAAATGATGGTGACACTGACATAAATCCTCCAACAAGCTATGAGGAGGTGATGAGACACCCAGACATATGAGTGATAGAGGATGAGCTGAAGATTATGGAGGAGCAGGAGGTATTCAAGATGGTGCCTAGATTGTCAGTCCCTGCAAGAAAGAAGGTTATAGGTTGCTAATGGGTATTTGCAAATAAATTCAATGCTGAAGGAGATATAGTAAGTAGGAAGGTGAGATTAGTGGCAAAGGGATACTCACAGGTGTTGGGGGAGAATTATAAGGAAACATATGTGGTGGTGGTGAGGTTGGAGTCTTTGAGGATGATGGCAGCTGTGGCAGCATAGTTGGGGATGGAGATTTGGCAAGTTGATTTTGTGTTGGCTTATCTTAACAGTAAGCCAGATTTCAAGGTTTACATGGAGGTCCCCCCAGATTTTCCAGAGGGGGAGGGAATGGTATGGTTGCTCTTAAAAACCCTATATAGACTTATGCAGTGTGGACAAGACTGGTAGTATATGCTTAACCAAGCATACTGTGACCTAGAATACCAGACCTCACAAGCTGACAGCTGCGTCTGCACCAAGACCATTGAGAATGAGCAGACTGTCACAGATACATTCAATGACGATGTATTTGGGCTCTCAACCACGCCTGAGGGAGCAGCCAATGCAAAGCGTGAACTTGCCAAAATCTATGACATCAAAGACTTAGGTGACCTGTCATATATCCTTGGAATGGCAATCAAATGCAATGCCATGACAAAGGCCATCTCTCTCTCCCAAAAAGCATACCTGAAACATGTCTTAGAATGCTTTGGGATAGAGGACTGCAACTCCATGCCACTCCTCTACCAATGGGAATCTGACTCACCAAAGCCATGGCTCCACAATCCAAAGCTGACCACAACTACATGACCAACAAACCATACAGGAAACTCCTAGGGTTGCTAATGTGGGCATAGGTGGCAACTCAACCTGATTTGTCATTTGCAGTAGGACTACTGGCTCAATTCCAGTCCAACCCTGGCCTGGCACATTGGCATGCACTTCTCCATGTCTTAGGGTATGTCAAAGGCATGCTTGATTACCAGATCACATACTTGAAGGATTTGGGAGAAGAAGTAAAGCCAGTGGGGTATGTGGATGCAGATTATGGGGAAGACTTGGATACTCAAAGATCAACAGCAGGGTATGTGTTCTTGATGGCTGGGGGAGCAGTGTCTTGGAGTTCCAAGCACTAGAGGACAGTTGTGCTGAGCACAACAGAGGTGGAATATATGGCCATGACCTGAGGTGCTCAGTAAGGCCTGTGGATGCACAACTTTCTTGTTGAAATTAATCTTCAACAGTCACTCCCTATTCATCTCTATGTTGACAACTCCTCATCAATTGCATTGGCCAAGTCAACCAAGGGACATTCTAGGGCAAAACATATCGATATTTGCCACCACTATATCCACAAACAAGTACAGGATGGAGACATCAAAATTACCCATATTCCCTCCACTGAAAATATTGCTGACATCTTCACCAAGTCCCTTCCTCGAGCTACACATGAATACCCCATTGTACTACTAGGCCTCAAAAACTAATGGACGCCTGTTTGTCTGGGGCAGTATTGATATGATCATGAATTTTCTTTTATTTGGTATTTCCTTTTTTCATTATTTTTGCTGCTGCTGCTGCTACTCATGTGCTTAGCCTCATATGTTATTTGCCAGTCTTTGGTTAAACTTTATTTCTCACTATAAGTTTTATCATTCACAATCTCTACCCTCAGCTGTCTTTATGCATTGTTAAGATGTCTGAGGGTATGATACTTACTTACTCATTTTTGCTCAAGCTTTACTTACCACTGCCTGTAGACTTATTGTTGTTCATACTCTACAGATTAATAAAGTTGTCTTTATGCATTGTCAAGACGTCTGAGGACTTATTGTTGTTCATACTCTACACCCAGCAATGTAGACTTGTTCACAGAGCAGCATGTTGGCAGCTTCTGCTGAGGAGCAGGAGACTTTGAGGGAGGCAAGTGTTTGAGGTCAGTGACCTGAGCTCAGGTTTCTTAAGCCAGGTGGCTAATGTGATGGAGTGCAGTGGTATGTTGTTTTTAATTTCAAGTGCAGTGATGTCTTTGCTGTTGGAGGGGTTGAACATGCCACCACAGGGGATGAATCAGAAGATTAAGTTGTGAGCTTTCCTAATAGTCCTGGCCAAGTCACTGAGGCAAGCCTTAGTGATATCCCTTCTGGGTCTTGTATGTAGTCCCTGAATCTCTCTGCTGCATCAGCAGTACCAAATTCTAGCAAGTAGGCACCTCTCTCAAGGGGCATGATGCCCCTAATCCAGGTTGGGTCAGGGTGAGGTGCTATGCCATCTATGGTCACTATATCAGCCATGTTTTTGTCGATTTCTGCTAGGTGCTTGTTGAGGCACTTGCAGATTTCAAAGGTGCTGTTTGGTGAGCAGTCTTGTGGTGATGTGGGGTCCTAGAGATCGACTTCAACTAGTACTGTTTTTGAGGCCCTGATTAGTGCTGTGTTGAGAAGTCTGGGTTGAACTGGGATGGGATCTGCAGGACATGGGTTGGTGCTATTGAGGCAGCAATATCTGCCCAGGTGGGGTGGGGTTGTACCTGTGGTTGTGCAGTGGAGGTATGGGGCACAGAGTACATGGTACTTACCATGCTGCTGAGTGAGTTAGAGACCAATTGTAGCTGGGCCAATATCTTCTTGAGAGTTAGCATTGTTTTGGCTTGAGAGGTACTGGTAGCAGAGGCAAATTCAGTTGACATGGTGAGGTGGTCAATGACATTGCCAACATGGTCAAGGACCTTGGTGGCCACTGCATTGGTGATTGCATTGGCCTTCTGGTTGGTAATGTCATCTTCCAGGAGGAAGGTGATAGCTAGCACAGCATTCTTCATGTCATTCTCCAGTCTCACTCCTTTGGTAACCACCACTGCTATCAGTAGTACTCAAACAAGCTTGAGGCAATTATATGGCTTGCCTACTTGGGCCCAACTCTTGACCTCCAGCCACCTCTTTGCATTAGCAGCCAATTTGACTGGGCCAGAGTCGCCACTCAGTAAGGCATTGAAGTCAGCTCTAGTTGGGAGTTGTTGGAGTGAGGGGGGGTGTCTGGGGGGCCAGCACCATTCAGGGGGGGTCTGGAACTTTGACAAGCAGGGGGCATCATTTTGGATGTTGATGTGGGGGATGGGAGAGATATGGGAAGCAGATTGGGTTGGCTTGTTAGGCCAAAGAAATGTGCAAGGTGTGAGAAAAGGTATATTGCTGTCTCTACTCAATGAACCAGCCAGGACCCCAGAAGGGATGATGGTGGTTTATGATCAAGAAGTGTCCTGATAACACATTGGTAGGGGTCCACAGTGTGCATCAGAGTTCCTGGGAAGCATCAGAGATAGCTGGAGGCTTGTAAGGGAATGGGAATGTGATGGAGTTTGCTAGGGGGCCATTGGGGCTTGCTAGAGAAGCATCAGAGTCAGCCAAGGTGGGTGCTGTGAGTGAACAAAGGTTGGGGTGAGTTGAGGAGATGTTTGTGGAGACTCTGAAGGAGTGGAGTTGCTTGGGAAGAGGTCTGGAGGTCTGAGAGTGGATTGTGACATCACTCCCCCTTCAGTGTCAAGACCCTTGAGGCATGGGGCATGAGTTGGGAATCAGGGGGCATGGGAATCAAAGTTGGAGCAATATTGATCAATCTGCAGCAAGCAGTGGCAGCATGAGGAATGAAGTCAAAGCATGGCCACCATCCATCAGGAAGCTCCTAATCAATTAGAAGAGTCAACATGTACCCCAGTGCTTTCCCAACCTTCCCAAATATCCTCCTCAGCTTTGTCATTAGCATCATTATCATTCCCAACTCCTCCACCATTAGACAACAACTGTGTTGAAGTGTAGGAGAAATACAAGGAGCACCAAGAAGAATTCAATTATTGTCAGGACTGGAGGAGGGTAAACTTGATGTACTATAGTCATAGGTGTGCTGATTTTGTTATTTAATGCATTACTGATTTGAATTTGGAGAGAGTTGTTTGCAGCAGTGGCAGGCCCATCCAGGAGTCCTTGAGGCAGGGCCTCAGAGTGGTCAGCAGGGTTGGCTCCAGTGCCACAAGCATGTTCTTCAAGGCTGAGCTTTGGGCTGGGGGTGGTGCACATCATCCTAGAGGTCCTATGAGTTGTGCAGGCAGAGGTGACTCCAGAAAGGTTTGCAGAAGTGGTGGGGTGGGTGCAAAGTCCTCCAACCCTTCAGTAGTGCCAAGCAGAAGCTCTAGTAAGTGGCCATGAGTACTCTATTGAGCTCCAGCTGTTTTAGTTGTGTAGTGTGCCCTCTGTGCTTGGTATGGAGAGCAGTGTGACTTCAAGGCACTAGTGCAGGAGTCCTGCTAGGACTTGTCTGTTTGCCTCCCATATCATACTAGGCATAAGAAGTGCTCTGTCTTGTTGAGTTGGCATGCTGCCTGTATTGCAGCAGAATAGGGCTGGAACTTAGAATGGGTGGCAGTGCAGCTGGAAGAGAGGTGGAAGGGCAGGGTGTCAGGTCAGGGGTCTGGGCTAGAGGGTGGGAGGAGTACAGAAAAACTGGCAGGGAAGGTTAGACCTCTACAGAGTGGGTGGATGGAGGAGGCCCTGGCAGTGCATAATAAGAGCAAGCAGAGGGCTTCCCCATTACTGGAGGCAGGGCCCAGCAAGAGGCCCTGGGGCAAGGAGTCAAAGAGGGGCTCTGCTAGGCTGCATATGTACTCCTCCAGGTTGGTGGTTCTAGTAGGGCAGTCAGGAAGGGCCTTCAGGGCCTCCTCTTCTATCACCAACACTCTTCTACATCACTAGATGGAAGGACTGAAGAGGTTACTAGCAACTTGTGAGGAAGAGCTCTAGAGAGTTTCTGTAAGGGGATGGAGCACAACTGCAGATAGACCCGGCAATGACAAGTGATGTGAGTGATGAGCAAGAATTGAAGGGCAGTATAAGCAGCTAAGAGTTTAGCAAGCAGGTGAGCACAGTGAGCAAGGCTAAGGTAATGATGCTGGGGCTCTTACAGTCAATCTAGTGAATAGGCTAGGAAGACACTGCTACTGTTTGGTCTGAGGATATCCTATCCTGCAGACCAGTTTATCTACTACATCCATGGCTACACTATGACTAATGCTATATGTGATAAGCAGCCCAGGTATGCTAAACAGTAATGACTAACAATACATTGAAAGAGAAAATAGGGCCCAATGACTACAAAGAGCAGACTACTACTAATCATAGGGTGCAGGGGCTTGGCAGCCAGTCAATCAGATATGCTAGAAATGATGCTATACCTATGACTAAGGCTGGATAGAGTCAGAGTTACTTAATAAGGGTTGTCCCCTTACATCACCCTCCCCTTAAGGTTCATTGACCTAACAAACAGTATTATCTTCTGCAGAATGTCCAACTGTAATGAGCAGTGGCAGGTGTGGCAGATGTGGCAGTCCCAGAGTAATGTTCAAAACCATAGGATATGACTGTGGGTGATGCATCAAGCACTGGTGTAGAGAGGGCCATAGGGGAAGAAGTGTCCATTGGAAAAGCTGGAGTGGCCCCAAATGAGTAAACGTTTCTCATTGGCAAGTCCAGAGGGAGAGATGGAGGTTGCCAGATAGAAGGGGTAGCAGCCAAAGCCAACAAAGAAGATGCTGGCAGAGCACTAGAAGAGGGTGCTCCAGGCTGAGTAGGAGTAGGGGTAGATGATGTGGTGTGTTCTGAAGGTGCTGGCATAGCAACTGCTGGTGCAATGTTGCCTATGCATTGCTTCCATAGTATGTGGACTCACTTCTTAGCTATCTGCTTTCCAATAACCACAAGGGCTTCTCCAATTTGCTGATTAGAGCCCCTGATAGAGACAAACCAGTAGTCTCCTCCAGCTGAGCCAACTGTAAAGGCAGCCAAGTGGGTGCCAGAGATGTCTAGGGCTTGTTTAAGGCCCTGTCCCTGATGACCAACCACATGCACAACAAGAGAGTCAGGAAGTTCAAGTGTGCACTCAAAACATGGAGTATGGCTGTCTATAAGAGGGAGGTCCTGAGCAAGGGGAACAGTGAGGGGAGCATTAGTGGTAAGGCACACTACATGTCAAGGAATGCAAGAGGTGGGCACAGTAGGAGTTTTGGTGGTAGACAGGGGCTTCAGCTGCCCAGGAGGAGCTAATTGCATTGCTGTGCCTACCCTGCCCTGGCAACCACCCATACTAGGCTGTGAGGCTGTTTGGACAGCAGTAACAGTGGCAATGGTGGACAAGGGCATATGACTGGACTTGAGTGCCACTAGTCTGCTCTCAAGTCCTGCCATAAGAGTTAGCAGTCTCTTGATAGTGTTGGCATGATTGGACAAGGCGGCAGAGGATGACATAGTATCTTGAGATTAGGGTGAAACCAAAGGTAGGGAGTAGGTTGGGTGCTATGGGCTAGAAATACAGACAGCATAGAAGACCAAACAAGCTGTAAGGGGATGGAGTGCAACCACAGATAGACCTGGTGATGACAAGTGATGCAGGCAGCAAGCAAGAGTCAAAGGGCAGTATAAACAGCTAAGAGTCTGGCAAGCAGGCGAGCACAGCAAGCAAGGCTAAAGTAATGACACTGAGGCTCTTACTGTCACATCCCGCTCCCTAGATCCCTAGACACTGCCCCCAACCCCTCCCGATTTCCCGCCTAACTCCCCAGAACCCCGCCCACACTTTTGACGCCCACACTGGGCAACTCCGACGCTTCTCCGGCAAACCCCGACGGCAACTCCCTATCCGTAGCCATCAACACCCCCTTGAGACCTTCCCCCACCGTTCCTGGCCACGTCATACGTCCCCGACCCCCTACCCTAGTTCACCCGACCCGTCCCGGAGTGCCACGACGTCCCTGGAGCGGCCGCGCCCCCAACTGATCCCATCAGAATACTGCCGCGGCCCGACCTTGGATTGTACCCGACACCCGTCGACTCAGCACAGCTCCGTCGACCCCCGCCATCACATCTGCCGCCCTCGGAGGCACCCAGTAGTTGGTATATAAGTCATAGAATAACTCCTCGAACCTTAGTCTTGATATTACATTTTACCGGTTTCCTATGTTTCGTCTCTCGTCTCGTCTGTATTTCTGTTTCTAGGTTTCGAATCTATCTTTTCTCAGTCTCGTCTCGTCTCCGTCTCGTCTCAACTGTACATATTTCCTTTGTTCCTCTGAAGTTCCCTTGCTCCCTACGTCAGTACGAACTCCACGCACGCGCCACGACCTGAACATTCTTAACGACAACTCCGGACCTCGCTACCCGCTCGCCCCCGGAACCCACCAAGCCCCGGTAATCCCCTATCCAACCGACCCCGCCCCTCAACAGCCGAGAAGCCTCCGCCTACCCCGCAATCTCCTCGTGCGCCC
>JABAJY010008071.1:0-17513 GCA_017607575.1 Termitomyces sp. Mn162
CGGCCAACATCATCAAGGTGAGAAAATCGCCATAGAAATTCCACGAGGTACGAACAGTCACTCTTAAAATTGAATCTTTCGGAGACGATAGCACCAGCACGGTCCCAGCGAATGAAACGGACATAGGTCCCGAAGAGAAAAATGGTGAAGGCATGACGGCGATGTTGGCGGGAAAACCACTCAGTTGCGTAGTGAATGAGTTGACTACGAGACCTCATGCCTGCATCAGTAAAGGATTCGAACCTCCAGTCTCTGCAGGCCTTGCCTTCTGGGGGATCGACAAAGGCATCATCGCTGCCATGGGCTTTGAGCTCGCTATGAAGCTCGAGTTCTTCAAACTGGGTAATCTTTTGTGATACATCTAGACCTTCGCGATAAACGCCGGGATCAGGTTTGAGACCTGGGCGATTTATGATGTCCTTGTCGATGTAATAAGATGTATTGACCATCTTAAATCGCGGGATAAATTTATGGTCGGTGATGACCTTGATCTATAACCATGCGTGAGACAGTTGACCAGATGGCTGAATAAGGTCGACCTACGTAAGGGCCGTACATTTCATTCTCTTTGGTTTTCTCCGGGATGGCACCGGCGAAGAAATCTTTCTTAAACTTGGGTTTTCTAAGCCGTGCCTTGGGTAAAAATTCATCAAGGAATTTTTGTACAGACATCGGGCCCAAGATCAGCTGTTCCATAGAAGCATTCATTTTCTGCTGAAGGGAACTAAGTGATGGGATTCAGCCTCGAGTCTACTCAATACTGGGAACTTGATGGGTGAGCCTAAACTACCAGTGCCACAAGATTCTTTGGGCTATTTATGTTGAACCTAGGGGAACAATGAGAACGGTGACACGTTGTGGCGGACCTAAACAAAGGTATCTGCGACGTTCTGAGAGAATCAACAATTGTTCGTTAAAACAATGGACGGTCGAAACTCTACCTGGTCAGCCAAGTCGTATGCGACGTGGTACATCCGCAGGGTCCCGAATAGAAAACCTTTGATTTGTACATGTATACGCGTAGCGGGTCACGGGGGTGACTCCAGATAGGCAATTCGTACATCGTCACCGCTTGCACGCACTGTTTCACTCCTTTGACTCAGACTAATTGATTGCCTTAATTTTACTATCTTCTTTTTTTACCTGGTTGATACATAGTGGGTGTCACTGAGGCTCGTGAACAGCCCGTTTTAGCCCGCGTGCTTTGTGCGAACCTGAAACAACCAAGAAATACCACGAGGAGTGGCCGTCGACCCTGAAGAAAGGCCGTTCTTCTTGCAGCTTCTCACACCGATGGTCCTTGCTACTAAGTAATGTGCAGATCAATTCAGACTCCAGGGGGTCTTGACAGAAAGCAACTAGTTGCAACCGCAGTTCGTCCTATTTAAAGTCCGTTGTTGGTTAAGGAAGAAACTACAAGGTACTTCGCTGCGATGAGCGAGAAAAATTGAGGTCGGAGACCACTTTCAGATCTTGTAAAATTTGTCTTATGATTTGTTTATGATATTCGTGTCTAACGCCACAGCCACGGTAAGTAATGATGTGAGTGATTGCGTCCCGTCCCCCCTTTCATATTATTATGTCCAAATTATCTTTCGTCCGAAGCCAAGTTGAAGCCTAAGTCGAAGCCTATTAGTGCTCAGTCTGTTGCCTTTTCAATGCTTCTGTTAGGACCAGTCCCTACCCAAGCAAGGAGTGGCAAAGAGTCTATATGCACACGATTATATTCATCATTAACCGTTTGGAAGGTATCCAATTAACATATGAGGCTCGACCGTTCCCGATATCCATCCAGAAAATTCGGTGAATGGAGATTTTTGGACTTATTCATTCTGGAACAACCCCACTTAGATAAGTTACTTCAAGTACCTCGGCCTCTGAGTCTCACTCTCATGTATCGGTCATGGGTCTATTGCATGTGTTTTCACCCCCATGAGGGTGACCAGGGCTAGGGCCGCAATATATACCGATAACTCATATCTCCATCTTGACAAATCTCTAGAAATCTGGGAACTCCGACTCGGGTTGCCGGTCATAGAAGTTACATGTGTATGTTTTCATAGAAAAAAGTCCTCTTTGGGTTGGAACCTCGTCTTACTTGTACCTCTCACAACGAGCGCATTTTTAACCTGAATGCACTCTGGACGTACGCATTTTATTCCAAACTGCTCAACATGTTTGTGATTCTGTGCATTCAGTTAGCCTCACTCTAATCATCTGACCTTGTGTCAAAATGTATCCATTCTCCCGGTATTTCTTGATTGCATCACAAATTCATATACAGTCACGTCTCTTGTCTCGAAGGTTCAGGAAACGATCCATAGAAGAAAGCAGTCGGACATTAGGAATGGTAGTAAGTACCCTGACCTTTCTACATTAGGTCAACCTATTGGTCTCTTTCACTTCAGAAACCTACTGCACGAATAGAGCGATTTTATGCTTAGATTAGCCTCAGGAATAGAGACCAAAGGTCCAGGGGGGCCGCTTTCACCATCTTTTACACTCACTTGGCCGCACCCGAGATTGAGGTGAGACCATGATCAACTAAAATTAATTAGACCTCTTCCTCGCGGACCTGCACACATGCAATTGATTCGCGAGAAATCAAAGGAAGTATGGTACTGGCCACCCAGACCTTTGAATTCTGATCGACCACGAGGACGAAATTCCGACCTATTTTCGAATTGATGAAGCCATTGGCCCGTCTCTCTTGCATATGGTAAGAAGAATGGTCGAATCTGCCGCTCCTTATATCAAGTTTTGGACCAGTGATTGCTGACAGAAGATAAATACGAAAGCGAACCCCGCACACCGACTCTTGACTTGACACCAGGTATTGGAAAAATTCATTTTGGATTTCTGTTAAAGTATGTGATATAAATGAACGCTGTATATAGATTATGGTAAAGAGATGCTATGTCGCACTGTACGCCGTAGTATATGTGAGTTTTTCGTCGCGGCCAATATCAAGTCGCGTTAATATGAGGGTGATCAATGAAAGCAAGAACGTCAAGACATGAGTGCACGGATAACAAGAGAGATGGCGGGTAAAATGTTGATACAGAGAAAGTAGTTGGATGCAGATACACAGACCACAAGAGAGATGATAATGATGAGCGCACGTCGAGAAAGTCGTCCCTAAAATGCATTGTTTGTTTTCTAGTATTCGAGATGAGGGCTTGAAATTGGCAGCTTGAAGCCGTTGAGATTTTTTCCTAGGGGTGAAGAGACAAATGAAGGGAAGAGAAGAGAAGAGACAGAAGAGACAGAAGACCAGCCACGAGAAAGAACCAGAATACGAGAGATAGTCAAAAAGAATAAGAGGGCAGCGTCGTGTTTTCAAGTTTCGAATCGTCTAGCAACAATTTGAAGTAGGTTTTCCGCGATATCGGACCCACGAGATGAGGCAGCGAAGGGCCGTCGAGACCCTTGCGAAAAGCTTACGCCAATCATTCAGAGGTGGCACAATTAACTGACCAGAAGAGCAGGGCCCACTAGTCACCAGAGGAACAGACACATGAGCCGAGAAGGAGTAGTCTTGCGTGTCCTTGATAAGGGGTTGTGTAAAGTCAATCAGCACTACGTTCTCTTGTGTTTCTTCTGAAAGTGGAAGGGCAGAAGAAAGCGAGAGGGTGTTGTCAACACTAAGTTGTTCCACAGGGGCTGACTCCACATGCGGAGGCCGGGGATAATCCTCAGGGCGTTCCTTCATATCAACAAAGACAAGAGCTGGATGAGAAAGAGTGTCATCTTGTACCATGGTCCGAGGATAGACCCCTTCTCGGGTACTGGTAAAAGGGGACGACGACGGAGACGCGGGAGTATGAGAAATTCTTCGCCTTACTGTGGTTTGCTGTTGCTGAGACCTAGAATTCGGAAATTTTGATGGAACCTTGAAGGCCGGCTTGAGTTTGGGCGACGTAGACTTGGATGTTCTCGGGGGTGGTTTCGACGTAGCGGTACTCGATGTAGCTTTCGGAGACGATGACGTAGCTTTGGGAGACGGTGACGTAGTCTTGGGTTTCGATTTGGGAGGTGAGGGATTTGAAGGGAAAATCGGAAGAGGGACCACCTTGGGAGGTATCATAAATACAGCGGTGGGTGGAGATCGGGCAATCATGGGCTTCGATGGGATCATCCGCATTGGTGCGACCGGAGGCACTGGTACGATCGTAGGTACTGGTGCGATCGTAGGTACTGGTGCGATCGTAGGTACTGGTGCGGCCACAGGCTTTGGTACGACCGCAGGTATTGCTACAGCCGTAGGCTTTGCTTGGATTTGAGGCTGGTGAGTCTGGATGGGTGTGTTTGCAATATCTTTACCGAGGTTTTCCTTGTGAACTCGCTTACGTCGTTTCGGCGGCGCCGAGAGTTTGATAGGTGAGCCAACCTTCACGGCAGTACTAGTGAAGCTTGATCGCTCCGCGTCAATCGGTGACAAGAGACGCTGATTGGGTATCTCTTTGAAGGGCAGTCGTGGAAACATGCTTGGCTCCACCTCTTCGACCTTGTCCTCAGGATCCGCGGGTGTAATGGTGACTTCTGGCATGCGGGTGATGTCTCCCCGTATAGGCCGCGCCTTGACAGGCGGAGGAGCACGTTTAATGAGCTTCTCCCGTATAATGAGGGGTGGAAGGACTCCGCCTGCTCCCGGGGAATGGGATTGCGTGGGACTTGGACATGCAAGTAGCTCAAGGAGTGTTGGCTCCCCTGTCTTGTAGGTAGGGAGGGGCGGAAGAGGGATATCTGGTGGGGGAGACGGCATCGAGACCTTGAAATCGATATCGGAGGCGGCTGACCAAACTGGAGAAGCTGGGGGAGGTGTTGCGGGTGTGGGAGACTGGTTATTGGTAAAGAACGCGCCAATTCTCTTCCATATGTTCCTCTCTCCTCGTGCTCGCAGAGAGAGAAACTCGGGGGAAATGTGCGTAAAGTCAGGGTACGGGTCCGGAAAGCATGGTGGACCTTCCATCACCGTGGATACGATTGTGTTCTTGGGGAAAGGGGTGGAATGAAGCTTCCAGCGGGGAGAGGTCGCCTGAGTCCTCACTTTGTCCCATTGACTTCAGAAAATCAGCTTGTAAAATATGACATGAAACAATTGTGAAAACCCACACTTGGGAAAACCATGGATGATACATTATATCTTCGAGATGGGCCGGTTTCTTCGAATCTCTGCGAAGCAGATGACTGAGAAGATCCCGCGCTTCAGGAGACACACAGTCGTCCGGACGGAACGTCAGTTGTTCACAAAGCACTGCCTCTAAGATCTCATCGTGCGACTGCGCTCCCTCTCCGAACGGCAACTACCACTGAAGTCAACACCCTGAAAATACAACGAAACGATCCGACTCACCCTCCCCGTCAACATGTTATATAACGTGACACCAAGAGCATGGAGATCGGCCTCAAATGAATAAGGACGACCAAGATGGACATCTGGGGACATGAAAGGAGGAGTCCCAACTTGTTCCGTTGAGGTGTAATCCGGGTCATTGAATTTGAAAGACCCGGATTGGGCATTCGGGTCCGCTAGAAAGTTCACATGGGTGACTGGAGATGTCTTGAGCCGGGTCGCAAAGCCAAAATCGATCACACGGACGTGACCATCCGGAGTGAAGACGATGTTGGAAGGTTTAAGATCCCGGTGGAGGATCATATGCGTTTTCAATTCTTCTAGCGCGACAAGCTAGTAAGATATATTATCAGCAGACCTGATGAGTAGGAAGCATGTGTGGCTGACCAGTTCCGACGTGTAGAAGCGGGCTTGCTCTTCTGAAAACCGGCTTTTGACCGCAAGATTGGTCTCCATATGACCTCCGAGATAACGCTGGACAGAATGTCAGAAATCACAGAGAAGATACCTGATAGAGGGCTGAGACGAACCCTTACGAGATAAAAGTTGTTCCCGTCGTGCCAAGACGCCCACAGCGGCAGTAGGAACGAACAACCGCTTGTCTCCCTCTGTAACTCCTGCTCAAGTAGTGTCCTAGAGTCAGATCCCTGACCCTTCTGGACAACCTTGAGAGCAACTAGCCCGTGAGAGAGACGATCTCGCGCGAGATAAGTTGATACAGCATGGCCCTTCCCGATGAGCTTCAAGAGCTCGAAATCGGCAAGAGATAGACGGGATTGGGGATCAGGGAGCTAGAAAGAGAGTGGAAAGATACAGCTGTCAGCCACAAAGCGAAGACACGAAGAGAGAGGAACATACGCCTGAGCAAGAGGAGGAGGATGAGGACGAAGAATTGGACATGATTATGAAGGTGTAGATACGTTGTAAATTATAAGATACCGAGGGCACAAGAGAGAGTGGAAGACAGACGTCGATGCACGAAGCAAAGAAGAACAAAGGGGTTGAGACATTGAATGACAGTATATATTGGCGATTTGAGTTCCAACTGATGGTCGAGGAGGAAATAATGTCGATGAGTGCTTACATAAGAGGGATGTGGAGGACAAAAGTTGGAGGAAAAAAGTTGACTCTTAACGTCGTCATGTCTGTCACACGAGACCCATTCTTCTCGGTTTCTGCACAGCTGTTCGCCAAATTCTGACTTGTCAGAGTGGATATACCAGGCTTTCAACTGTATGACGACTCGAAAGGATGATTCGGCAGAAAAGTTTACGACTGTACACACGTCTGAACCGGTCAAAAGCTAGTGTTTAGAGTGAGAGTGACCGAAGAAGATCAAGAACATCCGATATCCACTGTCTCGACCGGTGCCTATTGTGCTCATTCCCGTGCACATCGCATCGGAAGCACGCCACAACCTACGCTTCACACTCGAGAGTCAGGGCTTCCGCCGCAATAATAATACTTAATCTCACCCTCGCCGTTTCTGATCCCCTTATGCCCTGCGAGATGCAGTCTATCCTTGTTCTTAGTTTTATTGCTGTCGGCCTCTCTAGCACAAGTGTTGCCGTCCCCTCTGAGCTCTACTCCCCTCTTATACCTCAGAAAATTCAAGCAGTCTTCAACAAATCCAACACGAACCCTATCCGATATCCACAGTACACAGACACCTCAGGGATATGGCAGTACTTCTCGCCCAACATGTGGCCTAGCGGTTTCTTTCCCGCTACGCTATATGGTCTCAACGAGCGAAACGCACTCTGTCCGTCCACCCCTGCCGATGGCCTTGGTATGGTTGACTGGCTGGAATTAGGACGCTCTGCGACTGGAAACTTGGTACCACCTGAGCCAGAGAACACCGCCGACCACGACCGGGCGTTTTTAATTTCTTTTCTGGAAGAGCTTGCCATGTACGCGGGTAGCAAAACTGGAGCGATTGACTTTGACACTCAAACTGGAACAGAAATCCGGGCAACACGACTGCCCAGGCTATAATTGTTGACTTTGCAAAAATCTTGGCAGATCGCTTTAACCCTGCCGTTGGCTGCACAAGAAGTTCGGATGGTTCAGACCCCTTTGTTGGCATATTACCATCACCATCTCGATTTGGGGCCGTACTGATGATACCAAATGTAGAAAGTCATCATCGACGTTATGATGAACCTAGAGCCTTCGATCATCGCTGCCAATCTCACGGGCAACACGACCTTTTACGAGATGGCCGTAAGCCATGCGGACACTACTATGAGGAATCACATCCGGGACGATGGCGAGCCTTTGAACGTCAAGTATTGACGTTTACGTCGAGCTGATGACTACTACCCAGGCTCAATATGGCAAATGGTTGAGTACAATTCGACTACGGGAGAGGTCATTGGGAAACGAACAATACAAGGTTATTCAGATAATAGCGCTTGGACACGTGGTCAAGCATGGGGTATATATGGCTTTGCAAACAGTAGGGGAAAGTTCTGTTTATCTTCGTCGGTGGTTAGTTGACCCAGGGATCAGTGTTTAAACTTACTGGCGAGAAAAAGTACCTCAAAACAGCGCGTCGTCTCGCAGACTACTTCATCAATCGTCTTCCTGGCGATGGCATCGTTCCATGGTTAGTCTGAGCCTTCCAATCGCATATTAATTTATGGTCTTCACATTTGCACTGCAGGGATTTTGATGCACCTCTCCTACCGGCCCCCCGGGCTGCCGATTCATCTGCGGCATGTATTGCTGCAGCCGCTCTCCTTCTGCTCGCGCGTTACGAAATTGATAAAGCCAATATGGATAATTACACGAATTCCGCGATACAAGTACGATGTTCGCCTATGACATATCCTGTAGCACAAGTGCTTACCTTACAAGATCGCAGATGCTATCACATCCCTAGCGTGGGCGCCGTCTTGGGAGAGTCTGTTATCAAATGCGACAGTGAATAAGCCGGCAGGCAATGCGTTGACCGGCTCGATATATGGTGAGTTTGGTTGTCAGCCTGAGTTCGACTATTTTCGAATTTAGCTCTTCCGTCTGCGGACAGGTGATTATTATTTCATCAAGGTAGGCAACGAGCTCATCTCCCGGAAACTCGTGGAATGCTTTGGTTGCCATTGAGTTCGCTGTCCATATATGCCAGATAGCCTCTTTCGACAAAAACATTAGGTTACTCAAATCGAGGAGTACACACTTAAATGTAAAAAGTGGAGATTGTCATGGTATTGCGCTCACTGTGCTGCTGTCACGTCGACCTTCCGAATCTGAGTAGTGAAGTTGCACCCGACGCAAGTGATGGGTGTCAAAAAAGTGAGAATGGTAATAGTGATCATAACATGGGGGTCCGATGGAAAGTTTATCGACGCGTCATAAATGTCAAATCACTGGCAAATAAAGAAATTATTTCTAACAAGATGATATTTCAACAAAACTTTGTGAAAAGCACGCATCGATTACTCGACTGATCTCCAGATAAAGGTTCAAGATAAGACCCGATCTAGCCGTAGTTGAGGCGGAAAATATCGTTGTACCTGCGTAATTTTCAGCACATGCAAGGACGTACTATTGAGGAAGCACATACACGTAGTAGCTAGAACCATCGGGAATGAGTTGGAATATTTGGCTGAATTGCAGGGCGTTTGTGCTGTCATCGACCTTTTAGAGTTGGAGTGAATTCACGCGGATGAGTCAAACGTCGAAAGCATAGGCGCACAACAAGGAGTCCAGTGACGCTGACAATGAGGCTCGCGACGGTAGGCGAAGAAGGCTGCGCGTCCAAAGTGGTCACTTTATGCTGCACTTTTGAAAAGGGCAGGCTCTGAAAAGCGGTGTAAAAAGTGGCTTTTGAGATATCAGAGATGCCGTACAGTGAGTTTCTCAGCAATCGCAGTACTTCCAGCAATAGGCGTGCCCTCCCACGTCAGCATGGACTCCGGACGCTGAATGGACAGAAAATGAGATTGGAAGATTGGCAGGAGCAGGAAGGAAACCGACGTAAAGAGAGCTGAGGGAAGAGCGGTCAGAGTCAAAGGTTGAGTAGTAGAAGTCAGTGAATTGCTTCGCGATGTTATTTATGTCGCTCATGATGAACAGGAAATGGTCGAGGACGAACGATGAGCTCCGATCACAGATCAAGATGGCGACTCACGTGACCATGAACAGCCCAACTGGCAAGTGCCGTCAGTTTCCAAGTTCTCTCACAAACTAGACATGTCGCATTTTACTGCCGATCTCCAGCAACGCCCAACGATGCGCAGAAAGTCTTCTGCACAGAACCTCCTCAGCTCCTTCAAATCCCCCTCTTCCGTGCCGGCTACCATCTCAATAGGTAGTACCAACAACTCGTCATTTGCTACTGCAAGTGGCACGACCACTCCGACTACCAGCATCGCCAAAGAGTCTGATGCTCAGTCGCTTTACACCGATACTACCGCTTTGTCGTACGCTAGCAGCGCAACCAGCCCCCAGCTCGGCCAGGGTACCTCTGTCGAGTACTTGCGTGATCTTGTCCAGAAGCGTATCATCACACTCACATATATACGCAATATACACGAGGGGTATGTGAAGCAGTAATTGCTATTACTTCTGTACCAGTTGAACGTGCTCGTTCCTAGACGGAGTCACTGGTTCCATACAATCCTCATATCACGCGCCGACCTCGAGCGCGAGTTTAGCAACAATAGCCCTGAAATACGCAAACGGTACGTGGTACTCCTATCCCCCACTCGGTGACGCTGATGTTCTATAGAACAACCCGCTTCGCCATCCTTGGTATGTCATTATCCAATTTACTTGACATCAACTCGCCGCAAGATCTCCTCCGCGGGCTTATTCATACGATAAGCGAGTATGACCAGAACAAGGATGATGTCGAGAAGCCCAAGACTGTGTGTACTTTAAACTCACCTCAATGCGACACAAAGACTTGACATTTACATAGCGACAGCCTCGGCGTCTGTTTAGACCCAAAATCAGTAAACGTGGTGGACACGAATATGCCGTTTCCTTTTCAGAAAGTTCAGACGCCTCCTATCTCATGATACCACACTTAGTCAGTACTTCATTCTACCATTCAAAAATGACGCTCATATACAGATAGCCTTTTCCCCTCGATTATCATCAAACTCTTCTCTCCCTTCTGGATGTCATTTCCGAGGTCTACAACAAAATTTCCAAGATCCTTGGCCCTTCACCTATTGCTTCTCAACACATGATGGGCCCTCTTGGCCTTCTTTCACCTCACCCTGGCGTTTCGTATATCCTATCTGGCGACACCACCCCTACCGGCACTGTCAATCCTACCCAGCACACCACATTAAACTCACAATACCATTCACCCTACGGCGGTCCTGATGACATGAGCAGTAGCTTATGGAATATTGCGAACCCAAATAATGGTACAGGTGGGCTTACAAATGGTGGGGTGCTTGGGACCCCGCCACCAAATTTGTCTGCTTCGTTCGGCGAGTCAGTGCTTAAAATTGATGGAAAGATTAGGGTAAGTTGTTCGTAATCAGTTCATATCTGGGCTAAGGCGATTGTCGCACAGAAAATTACGTCGACCCTATTAAAAGAACTGGACACGTTTGCACGAAATGCAATCAAAGACGAACTAGCGTCGCTTGACTCTCTCCTCAATACTGTTGAACCCGTTAGATTAGATCTCTCTTTTAAACCTGGTGGTGGACGCATCATATATGATAAGGGGCTGTGATAAGACCCCCCAGACGGTCATGGGATACTCCTGCAAGACAGTGATGACGAGATAATCAGGTACGGTCCGTGTGTGTTACGTGTTTTTTAGTGTCGAGGTTGTTGCAGTTGTTCTGATGGTGCTTTCGAAGCTTTGTCCGAAACGGAGGTTAATCATTGAGGTTAACACCTGACCAGTGACCTCTCGTGTCACGAAGTACGACCACAATAGCCTTAGAGCCCGAGGAAGGACTATTCGATGTGACACAACTTCGCTCATTCTCCGCTCCAGGAAGAGGAAAAAGAGTTGACAGGCTACCTTCATCACGCTAGGACACTCACAGCCAAATATCTATGTATGGATATATCAAGCACATGCAAAGAAATTTGTATTCATAAACGTCTCCAGTAGTCCATAATGAAATCAGATAACGTGCTTTCATCGCTCTTTCTTCACTCGTTAGGGATATTGCCTGCTCTCGCTCCAATGAAGACGAGGAGTTGGGCATAAAGGCGGGTGCGAGATGGATTAGCAGGTGCAGCTACCCTTCTGGCATTCGCAGCTATAGGAATGTTGGGTCATCATGATGCAACGAAATCTAGGTAAGGCTTTCGACGTACGTTTGGGTGCAGTGGCAATGGGAGCTGTCGCCGCAGTTGGCGTTGGAGGGGACAGAGGTGGTCTATGGGAAATAGGTCGTCAGGTATCGTAACACATGGGGTGAATATGACACTAACAGCGAACATGACTGTCGAGATAGACGATATTCAAAGACTTGGGTGAAAGTAGGTGGTGGGGGTTATTAGAAGAGCAGATTTCCCCCCCCCCCCCTTTTATCGTTTTCGAAAAGAAGGCCATTTCCTATCTTGGACGAGAGACAGATCGCAGCACTACGGCTGACCGCGGGCGGCTTGAGCCGGAGGTCGTTCCGCATTCATCGTCGTCCGGCGGCCCTGACAACGCCTCAGAACACGGGGCAAGAAGTGCAGAACACGGGTCAAGAAGTGATGATTCAGATAAGAATCTAGACTTGATTATCTCCAGAGTAAACTGTCAATCTGTGGCGTACAAAAATGCGACTGCTCATTAGATGATTTCACAATAAATCCGAGAGATCGATGATAATAATAATGAAAACAACCCGAGTCGGACTGCCACAATAGATCAAATCATGAGGTAAATTTGGGCGATGGCGGTGTGTGAGCGGGAGATCCGAACACAGGGGTAATCTGAAAATTCGTGTGAGTCGCGACATAACTTGGGGAACAAACACCTTTAGATTTGCTTTTTTGTATACGGGTGATTCGGTGTGTATGGGAAGGATCAAAGAAGTGTGCCGTAGGTGCCACAAGAATCGAAGAAACCTAATGGGGGAATATGAAGGATGAAGGCGAGAAGAAGAAGTCGGATTTTGTACTCGTGAGCATGTGTGCATAGCTATGTATCAAATCTGGGTTTGTCTCAGGGAGCAGTACTAGTAGATTATTTTGACACGCGCCATTCGCTGAGAACTACAAATATGCGCTCCTCCATTATTACACTGGTGACATATCATTTCTGCAGATCTCGTTGGGGCGAGGAGTTCCCACAAGCCTTGCGTATACTTCCACAGCCCGGCCATAATATGTGAAACCTGTCAAGTTCTCTCCATCACCTCGACTTACCCTTCACTCGTGACACCCGTCCAGAATTGTCATCATTCCATACTCAACGCATGGCAGTAGCCCTCATGGAGTCACGGGCAACGGCTGTAACTTTGACCGCCTCATGTCCCTGTGCTACTTATGAGTTATTCCATAATGCTCCTTAAAGCCTCCTTTGATAATCAACTGACATTGCGATATAGTCGAGAGTTGACGTACATATATATGGTCTAGCTTCGTATACTTTTCATGATATCATCCGGGAGAAAAGGTTTTTTCCTAGGACTTCGGCAAAAGACACGCTATTATTTGACCGGGGATTGAGGCAATACCATCAATTTCGAAACTAAGGATCCATCGAGATTCCAGATGTCGGTATCCGCCATCTCGCGCGGGCACATTGACGACTATTATCACAGATTTGATGTATAGGGTTTCTTACACGCTCGTGTAAGTATTCTACGTTGTTAGATACGAAGCTCGGAACTTACTGATTGGATGACTTTCCATAACGATTTGTGAGTTCAGACCGGTCTTCAAAATGGTGCCTGACGGAGTTATGTCAGCCATGCCACAATCTAGAAATCTACTCTTACAACCATAAATAACATCGATTCCATACATCTGATAAGTGTTTCATCCGTGATCGCGTCAACCGTGCTTGTGGATCTGCCTTCATTCCTAACTCGACGCGACCTCCTACCTGATCCTTATGAGGACACTCCGTGGCAGCAACTCTACAACAGCCAGAATTCGCGACTCGGAGCATTGATCCACAACAATGAGGTTTGAGCACAATGCTGCAAAGTCAAGTATATAATGAAAGGAATACGACACCAATCCCTAGAACTGATGCGGACTCTGACGCGTTGAGCGCGGAGTTTGAAGCCGGAAGAGGGGGGAGGGCCTCGTCCAGATTTCAATCCGCAAGAGATTTAGGGTTGACGTACGGCTGACATGTTGACAGTCAAAAGTTCGCGTATCTTTGGACCTCAATTTCGGCACAGCGGCTACTCTGTTCGAAAAGTAGTGTTTCAAACGTTATGAAAGTCATCCTTTTTCTATATCGATCGTAAAAATCTGAATAGTTAGGAGTGATCAATCATAAATGTCAATCAATTGTGAATAATCAGCGCAGCGGCCGATCGGAGCCGAGTCTGTCTGTTACCTCGTGTTCCGAGAGTGGCCTTTCATATGATGGACGCGCTCGTACGTGTACGGAGTTAAAATGTTGATCGGAGATCAGTTCGGCGGATATGACCGCGCCTCATGAAGAGGAAACTGAATAACAGCTACAGAAGCAAACTCAATTAGGTTGCTATCTCTGGAACTGGAATCTTTTCAGCCAAACTAAGTACAACACACATCTCCTAGGTTTCTACCACGGGAAATTAAGTATGGCCAAAGTTTGGTCAAATTTCATGCATTTCCGAGGCAAGGGCCAGCCTGGCTTCCAGGTGTATCAGAGCGGCCCTTGACCCTTGTACTTCCCGGACAGTCCACACAGCAACTCTTCCTGCCAAGCCAAGCTGATATGCATGCAGGACTTGCCAAGATCAGTTTGCAAACCTGTGTATAACACCAGTTGGACATGCATCAAGTGCTTTGATAGCAGCCTGCTTTGAACTCTTGAGAGATGGCTTTAGAACTTGCCAATACCTATAATTTGCCCACCCCCAATACTAGGAATCTAATCAGTATCAATATACAATAAAGGACTGCTATACCATTTCAATTGATTTAAGTTGACAATGAAATTTCAGTAAAAAGATACATTCATGACTGCCTGCATGGACAGTCATCTTGAGCATAGATACTTGGTTTACATTCATTACTCTCATAGATTGGTGACTCTTGAGCATGATCAAGACTGGACTCCATGGGTGGCTCCAATGGTTCCAGAGCTGCTGATTGTGCAAGCAACTGGTTCTGTGACCATTTCAATCACTTTGGCAGGTCATGCCATCACAATCCTAAATTTCACTTCACCTCCAACCTTAATTATATATCAGGAAGGTGGCAGGTGTGCTTTGTTTGGCTGGACTTGTAGTGTTGGCAGTTGATGGACAATTGGAGCTGCATTGTATGTATCCCATGTACTTTGAACATTAGGTGGTTGACCTGTTTCTGCACTTTATCAATTGACACCTCTTCTGGAAAATGTTGCTGCTTGATAGGCCAGAAATTAGCTCAGGATCAAGACCAGTAGGGCTGGTGCTCAGTTCAACATTCTCAGAATTCTGTGCATCCACTGCACCATGCCAAGAATCTAACAAACAACCAGCAGTCTGCCAAGGCAAGTTTTTGTATGATATGAACTCTGGAAAGTATAATATGCAATAGCTGTCATGGCAACTCTTTCAAGAATTTCTGCAAACTGAACAGATACTGGGTATTGGAATTTTGACAGGTACAAACATGAATGGGCCACAGTATCTTGAGCACATCCATTATGTCTGTTTCCAGCATGGCACTGGAGGAATGAAGTTCCAAAGTATCTTGAATGGGAAAGGAAGCTTCCATCAAAATGCACAGACTGCTAAGCCAAACTCATTGTCAAGAGGTATCATACTACAGATACAGTACTCTGGCATTGTAAAGCTGTTCATAACTATCTTGTTGGCAATGAAACCTAAGATTTACTAGGATATCATTTCTAAGTCCTCCAAGTATCCTCTGTCTTTGGACTTAGTACTTTCATGTGACTCTGGACCTCCAGGTTGTCTGTTTGACTTTGACTTCCATCAAACTCTGACACTTTGTAAGTCCCTTAGTTATTGTGGTCTCCAACTAGCAAGCTGTTCACTCAATAGTGAGAGCCTCCCAGATCATGGCACATGCTTCTCTGGCTTCTTAAGGCTTACTACTGCTTCTGAGACTATTTTGTGTCTTCTGCTCTTGGAGACCTAAACTTTGACTATATAGTTAATTGTATGATGCACTAAAAAGTTGCCAATTTAGCATTTAGTCAAGTCCAACCTCTTGGTCTTAGTTTGCTAAGGCTCTAATTATCAAAAATCTCAACTTTTACTATGTGGACAGTTGTATAGGTTATTCATAAGACTATCTACATAATTATAATGCTGCATAATACATGTTGAGTTCTTGCAAAGAGTGATCAAGAACAGGTATGAGATGTCATAAATATCATTCCTTGGGACAGGTGTGACAGTGTGATGGAAAATGTCAGGTTCCACTGACCATGTGGGCTCAGCTACACTGGGTGAGTCCTTACTAGGTGGACATGATTCCCTGCACTGACAACTGGGCACTCAGAGAAGCTCTAAACACAGGAGGCTTGTGAGAGTAAGTAATGGGGAGTGATCCAAGCAAGTCTGAGTTGGTCCAGAGGAATGTGGGATAAGTTGTGGGGAAAGGGACAAGCTTGGTGGGGTGTTAGGCACAAGTCTGTAAGCAAGTATTGCAGGTGCAGAGGAAGCGGAGGTTAGGCAAGTGATGGGAGTGGAAGCTACACAAGTGATGAAAGCAGAGGCTATGCGAATGGTGGGAGTGGAGCCAGAGTTTGATGGGGGATCAACAGAGGTTGATAGAGTTTGGAGCTGAGCATGTAGCAAGGTCCAGATTTGGTTAAAAGAATGTGTTGATGTTTGTAATCATAAGCATGGAGTTTGTAAAGGCATTAGGGTTGGAAAAGACTTGAACACAGTAGGTGGAATGGATCAACAAGGTGAGACAGAGCTGATTGGAACAAAACAGAGTCAAGATAAGATTGAGATGGGAATGAAAATAGATTGAGGCAGAGATACAAAATAATAACAAGAACAATAACAGAATAGAGATGAGAAAAGACTGGGAGACTGAGTTAAAAAGAAACATAACACGGAACACAAAACACGAGAAGGAAACAATCAGACCATAGGTAACATTAAGCAATATCAAGACTAGAGTATGAAGAGCTACTTGACGGCTTATATACTGACTACTGGAGAACTTCGGGTACGTCGGCTGCGGTGGCAGGGCTTGACGGAGCTCGACGGAGTGGGCAGGTGTTGGTTGCGATCAAGGATTGGGCCGCACTGATACGTTGATGGGATCATTGGGGAACGCAGGTCGCCCCAAGGTTGTTGTGATACTCCGGATTAGGTTGGAGGAACCAGGGTGTTGAGTTGATGATGGGTGGCAAAGATCGGAAACAGCGGGGGCGGTTCTCAGGGTTTGGGAGATCCAGGGTAAGTGTCAGTGGCTGCGGGGAAGGCATTGAAGTTGGCCAGGGGGCCATCAGAGTTAGCCGGGGAGGCGTTGGAGTTAGCCAAAATAGGTGCGGGGCATGGGCGGAAGTTTGGCGGAGCGTCAGGGGTTTTTTGGGGGGTCAGGGGGTTGATGGACGATGTGCGGGGGTTCAGATCTTCGCCACCCATCATCAACTCAACACCCTGGTTCCTCTGACCCATTCTGGAGTATCATGACAACCTCGGGGCGACCCGCATTTCCAAATGATCCCAACAACGTATCAGCGCGGCCTGACCCTCGATCACAACCGACACCCGCCCACTCCATCAAGCTCCGCCGAGCCCCGCTGCTGCAGCCAACGCACCCCAAAGTTCTCCAGTAGTTAGTATATAAGCTGTCGAGTAGCTCTTCGTACTCTAGTCTTGATATTGCTTAACGTTACCTATGGTCTGATTGTTTCCTTCTTGTGTTTTGTGTTTTGTGTTTTGTGTCTCGTTTTCTTATCTCAGTCTCCCGGTCTTATCTCAGTCTCCCGGTCTTGTCTTGTCTCCATTCCGTTATCATTCTTGTTATTGTTTCGTACCTCCACTCGAATCTACTCTTGTTCCATATCATTTCGTCTGACGCTGTCTCGGTGACTCCGTCC